>CAWUFW010021388.1:0-122546 GCA_963921515.1 Calotriton arnoldi | reverse complement strand
GACACCGACCGCCATCGTAATCGGCCCCTAAGTACTTTAACACAGGTGCCGAGTATGCGCATATCCCACCTATGTCTCAGTCACGAGTAGAATTATTCATTTTTAGGAGTTCACTTTCAGTTTCTGGTCCTGGACGGAAGTCTGACTAGAACCCATTTGTCACTGGCATCTCATTGCTAAAAGGCTGAGCTGCCATCATCGTGCTCAATGTCTTCTACTCCACAGTCCGCTTACGTTCTGAATTCAATTTCCTCCTTGTTGTATCTCAAATACGCTCCCCACGGGTGTGAGGGTAAACTTCCAACTAAAGTGCTGAGATGCAGAAGCCTACTCACCTAGGCTCTTTTTCAGATAGAGAACATACATCAGCCTAGTAACATCAACACCGACTGGTCCAGAAGATTCAAGTGCCTGTTTCCAGCCCTAAGAAAACGAGGCACAGGACAACAGGTTTCATTTGGGGAAATTGCTAATGGGTTTTGAACTGTGGGAAAGGCACACTAGAACTCATAGTTGAACATAATTAGCATGCATCCCTGTTCGAATACAGCCTCTTCTACGACTAAGGGGCATATGTACAAGGAAGTGGTGGACAGTGGCATTAGCCTCCTTGTAACGTGGCACGCTATGCCACTCTTGAACATGAGGCTACACCATATTTACAAGAATATGGTGCAGCCCTGCGTTTCCCGCGCTAGCACTAAATTTAGCAGCTTAGCGCCAATGCAGGCACCCTTGCACCCATAGTGCAAGGGTGTCTCGCATGCAGGTGAAGTTGTTTATAACAGGAAGGTTACCCTTCTGTACATAACAATCTTGAAATACCGCTTTATAACTTCTGTGTGCTGCTAAATGCAGCACACTACAGAACACTGCATTTAGAAAAAATGATTATTTATGTGCAGGAAGGGGCCTTCCTACTTAAGCAATCATTAGCTTGCTGTTTTTCATGTGTGGCTGCACAACGCAGCACACATGAAACAGCATAGCTACGAGAACAAGGAAAACATTTCTCCTCGCCGCCAGGTTAAGACCAAGTTTTCCTGGTCTTAATTCTGGTGCTGCTTCCTATTTACACCTCCCTTGTAAATAGGAGGCAGCGTCACGAGATCAATGGTATTGCAGTGGAACGCCCCGCAACACCCGTTGCCCTCCCTTTCACGCTGGCATAGCGTGAAGGGGCCTTATTTACAAGGCAGCGTTAAGCCACGTTATGGCTTAACACTGCCTTATAAACAAAACAAAGCCCCTCTACTCATACAGGAACGTCACAAAAAGTGGCGTTCCTGTGGCGATAGAGAGCTCCACAAATGCCCCTAATTTTTAACACTTTGGAGTATCATTTCATTTCCACCTGGAGCTACCAAACCACATTGGAACTATAGAGCGCTGTGGAACAATGTTGGCCCAGTGTTTTCACCCAAACATTTTGGCTGCTAAAGCAGCCCAACCGTCCTGGTGCAATATCAGGGATAAATGAGGAATCACCTTGGGAATCAAGTCTGGAATTTAATATGTCCGTAAATTCCTATTTTGTTAGAGAACCCAACCCATAACCCACAGACTTTCCCCCTTGATCCTGGAATTAAAGATAGCCCCAGGATTGGTAACTTAGAGGAGGTGGAGGACAATACAGGGAGGAATAGTAACATGCTCATAATCAGGTCCACAGAAGCTAACTTAGTTTAGGATAAATACTACATATATACCCTATAACCCGACATCTTAATTTAGACATGAGACCAACTTTCCAATATCCAGTATATACAACATTAGGAGCTCCTTGTTCTACAAAGTCCCTTTATTCCTACTTTCTTTCTCACGGGCACTGATCTGTGGAAGGCAGAAGACAGAAGCCAGTATTATATTAAAATCAGCTTTTTATTTAAATGTCAGTGATGAATCAAAGTGGCTGCCTCTCTGATGGAGGTATGTGGAAAACCATTTATTGACCTCTTGAGTCACCTGTCCCCAAAGCACCAACGTGAAGAGGAGTTAGCATATTACCCTTTCAATGTTTTCTTGGTGGACAGATTTAGTTACAAAACTGACCAACCTTTATGGGGAATGTGAACAGAGGAAAATACCTCTGGTGTTCCGATGCTTTAGACGAAAATCATAAACTAAATTTGCAGGTGCTGGGGAAAATCTATAAATCCAGCCATTTTTTTGGAGAGGTTGGAGACTAATCTCATATGCTTAGGTAGGGGATATACCTTTAACGTGCGTGGGGGCACTACATGAGCTGGGGCGGGAGTGTGCTTCTCACACCATTTCAACAGCCAAATTCTCACAGTGAAATACACCAGATCCATAGTATTCCAAGAGATCTCGTAATTTCTGAACGATCGGTAACCCATGTTAGGGGTATACAGGTAACATGAAATGATAGGAAATCTCATAAAGGGGCCATGTGTGCCTGGAAAAATCCACAAACAATTCACAGATCTCCTTCCTACCTCTACATCCAACAGCCTCGTCTTGGTCCATATCGTCTTATCTAGTATAGGCATGCCTTGCTGGAGGCACAAACAGGAAAGACAAAAGAACAGATATATTTGGAGCCCTGACTTTGAAAAGTAGGCGAGACAGTTCCAGTTCTGTCTGGGCCAGGGTTCAACACAGGAGCTAGAAGATGAAAGGAAAAGAGTAGGTATTGCAGTTTTACAGTCACCCACTCTGGGTAGCTGAGGAGGAACCGAATAAAGGTCTCTATCGCTTTCTTGTCTAATTTAGCGGAAGTTCAGCAAGTCCTGTCAATCACCGCAACCCGAGCCCCACAGGGAGTAGATGTAGATTTCAGGATCCTAGCTTGTCTTGTCCGCCCTGGGGGTAAAACCTCGGCGAGACAGCCCTCATGATCAGGGAGGTTTTCGACGCTTCGCTCCTTTCCTTGGCCCTACAGTCTAAAATTGCGCTTTGGAGACATGGCTTCAAGAAAACGATCAGACGCCTGAAAAGATTATAAAAAACCTTAACCTTTTTTTTGTATTTAATCTTTGCTTCTCACTGGCATCACGGCTCGTTGGTGGGGATCGTTATAGCGTTTCAAAATGATTGGCCTGCGGGGGTTTGCATGGAAAGCTAGCTGCTGATTGAGGTAATCAGCAACGGTACACACCGGATTAGCTGAATTCCTTTTAAAGGAACATTTAAATAAAAATTAATGTAGTAAGAAATGTACATGCAAAATTAGTGCTGCAATATTAATATTTATGGCAGCTGGGAAATGCGCGTGAGAAGGAAATCTCTGGTTGTGAAATTAAAGTCTTTCTCTCCTGATCCCACTCTCTCTCTCCCTACCATTTTCTCTTTCCTTCGCCTTATTTCTCGTCCCTACCACTGCCTTTATTCTATCTTGGAAACTTTCTCTTATTTACTCAATACATCTTTCTTCTCTATTGTGTTCTCTTTTGTATGGCTTAAAGAATTTTCCGCTATATAACCAATCGTTCATTTTCTCTCTCTTCTTTCATTACCTTCCCTATTAATTACAAGATTTTTTTTATATAGTATGGCCAATGCAGGACAAAATATCCAGTATACTCATTCTGCAAATCAGATTTACCATCCCTTAAAGTGATACGTTCTGTATGGATTGCACTTGACCCATTATTTAGGGCCTTATTTGCATATACGTAGACGGCCCGCCGCTTTGCAATGGAGATGGAGTAAATTTACTTGGTGCCCATGGCATAGGGAACCGCCTGCCTAATTTATAAGGGACCGCCAAGGCTGGTGGTAATTTATAAAAGCATTGGCGGGAACCGCGGTCATGGTGGTTCCTGTCGATGCTCTTCGCTGTTTGGTGCAAGGTTGCACCAGCATGACGCAACCCCAGCACATAACAGGTTTATTTTTTTATTTTCAAAAAGAAAATCTTGAAACAGGATTCTCTTTTGAAAGTTAAAAATAATACTCTCCTCGCCATCAATGAATCAATCAGGGATTCTTTAAGTGTGCTACTCACCTGTGAGGGTCTCAAGGCGCTGGGTGGACGGGGGATAGCAGCTCCGGGTCAGTCGAAGAGTCAGGTCTTGAGGGTCTTCCTGAAGAGTCATCTCCCATAGTGGGGAGCATTATTCTTATTTAACTGTCCCTCACTGCCAGGGTTCGCCTGTCCGTAACGGGCCAGTAAAGAAATGGCTGCATGCCCCACCCATCTAAATTGGGTGGACGGACATGTTGCCATTTCTCCGATGGCCCCTACTCTTGCAGGGCTGTAGGAAAAGTTGGGCTACAGCAGACACCACAACGGATGACACATGACCAGGTGTAGCTGGTAGTTGGTCTTTGCGTATTGCTCCCAGACAGTGAGACAAAAGGGAACACTGGTGTAGTCAGGATAAGCAACTCTGAGTTAAGGGGAGGAGCTGCCACCTACCACACTTGCACATCACAAGAGGCTCTGTTTGAGCACTCTCACAAAGGGTTTGACACTGGTCTTTTGTGGCCCCAGGCAAGCTGGAGCCCAGACAGGGAGGAAGAGGATGCCTGACACCTCAGGTGGGTGTCAAACCTCTAGAAGCTTCCTCCACTTCAAAGTGGGCCCCAGGTTAAAATACTGGATCCTTAGACCCAACTTTTCAGTAGACTTCTGGACCTGTGGATTCTCCAGGAAAAAGGACTCCTATGCTGCTGAAAGGACTGACACTGTACTGGACTGCTGCTCTGAAGTACTGCTTCTCTGCTGTGCTGACCTGCTGCCCTGCTGCCTGGGTGAGATGGCCTGGACCTGCTTCTCTACACCCAGGACCCTAAGAGTGAATCCAAGTGCCAGTAGGATTGCCTCCTGATCAGAAGCTTCAGGGGACATAACAGGGGTTCCAACAAATACTGAACCCAGCACCTGGACTCTGCCATTTGTAGGTCCTGCCTTCCCAAGTCATGCCACCCCACTCCTGGGCCCTTGAAAGTGTGCCTGAAGGTGCTCTGCAAGCCCACCTGTGTATTCAGCAGAACCACTGCATCTCCTTTGTGGCGGGGCGCATCTCCCGCGAGAACCGGTGCATCGCCTTTGGTGCTCGACGTATCACCCTTGGTACTGACGCATCACCTTTACTGGCAGACTTCCCCAATGCCAAGGACTTTGCATCTCCCATGGCAGTCCATCGGAGCTGATGCATTTCAATGCCAGGATATTTCCTTGCCCAACACAGCTCATCAAAATCGCCACTGCACGTCAGCATCTCCATACATGGACATTGCATCCCACTTCGCAGCTCCCCAAACCGCTGCTGCGCAATGCATCTCCTCGCCTGGACCTCACTTTGCTCTGCCACATGACGCATCCTCCTAGGATACTCCACATCTCTTTGCAACCAGCATTTAAAGAAAAGAACTCTTGTTCAGCTGGCCTAAATGGTTCCATGTAGCTAGACCATGCTTCATTGCGTCAGTGGCGGCTCCTTCGCTAAGGCGGAGGAGCTCACGCACTGCCTTGAAGCAGTAAAAGGAAAAAATAAAATGATAATAAAGTAATGTTATTATCATTTTATTTTGTCCTCCTGCTGCAGCAGCTTTGCATGATGAGGCGGGGGGGGGGCGGGGCGGCAGAGCAGGGAGGGAGTGGTAGAAACCTCCTAAGTGCACAATGACTCTTTAGCTAGCCTTCTTGGGCCGCCCAAAACAGTCACGCGCACTTTCACTGTTCTCCTAGCAGGCTGCATTACAGCCTGAATAGAGAATATGCCCAGGCCCCCAGTCCCAGGATGAGCGCCAAACCACAGCGCTCAGACCAATCATAGCAGCTGCATTGTAGCATTGTGATTAGTCAGAGGAGCCTGGCTGTGCTTCTTGGAGTCTGAGACGGAGGAGAGCAGGAGCAGAGATGCGTAGTGCTTAATTTGTAAAATATTAAGTGCCAGGGCTCTGACCAGGAGGACACTCTCCAGCTTGCACCACCCATCGCCCTTGTCATTGCTGCCAAAACAACTACTAACCAGCTCTCTCGCATGTAAATGTGACAGTTCAGATTATTCCAGGTCCCCAAAGCTAAAGGAATGGCTGGGGAGGCAGGTATTAGCAATTTCTTTAATGTATATTGTTTTCCTAAACAACTGTTATACTGCTCATCTATAAATTACATGAGCAGCGCCACCTTGTAGCAGACTGCCCTAAGTGTGGTGTTGACACTATTAGGCACGGTGCAGAGCACCGGGAACCAACTAAGTGCCGGTGCTCAGCACCGAAAGCACCAGGCTCAAATTAAGCACTGGAGACGCGGGACCCGGCGGCAAAGTAAGTGAATTAAAAAAAAAAAATTACATAGTACCCTGCGCCCCCCACCCCGCTACCCATCTGCCCGCCCCGCCACCCGTGAGCCGTGCTGGCCGCCACTGCATTGCGGTTGGCATGAGCTTGTGACTTTGTCCTGGTCCGGCATGACCAGAAAACCACAGTTGGCGCTTTTTGCTTCTTGGGCGCTATTTTCACTTAAAATCTTTAGAATTGCATATCTCTGGTTCTACTGATTGAATGTTTGTTGTTTTGGTCTTGATTTATTTATTCACATTTACTCTATTGTTCGAAATTGGTGGTGGGAGTTTTCTTGTTATGTTGTCTCTTTTTTATTACTGTTTGAATTGCTGCATAAATACATTACCTCTAAGTTAAGCCTGACTGCTCTGTGCCAAGCTGTCAAAGGATTTGAGCACAGGTTATTTTGGGGTTTGGTCGCTCTACAGCATCTTTCTATCATTCCACTTCTTCATTCTTGCCTATCAAATGCTCCCAGTAATAAGTCATCAAATGCTCGAAACTGTCAGATACGAATATTCCAACATAGCAGCCATGAACCGATCCATTCATAGACCACCAGTACACTGCAAACACTAAGCAAAAACACTCCTAATTATCAGCTGTGTCTACATATGTGAAAAAGTAATGTCTAAAATTATCGGCCATGATACTCCCAAACTTTCAGCTACAAGATGCCCCATATGGTCATCAATGATTGCCCAAGTCATAATCTCCTAGGTGCCTCCAATTAGCTATTAAGGTCTGCAATTTTTGGGCCACAACAGACCCAATTATCCCTACTACTACCCACCAAATATCACTTTCAATGTGCCAAAATTTCTCATATGAAAAACCTCAATTATCAGACCTCAATTATCATTGAATGTAGGGCTTTATAAGCCAATTAGTGTCAGCTATGATTTTTTAATGAATTTAAACTACCACCTGTGCTTTTTCTAAATAAAAGATATAACTGTTTCCAGCATGACCAATTAATGCAACCAGCGATACTCTATAAATAATCTCTGTTGTACATAATGAAAATCATTAATTGTAGTCTGCAAATGTTCCCATGGCCTGCCAGGTATCTCCACATATCATTAGCCCAGAAACTACTTAAAACTGATCCAATTTTCCCAACTACCATCAGTCTTCCTGGACGACTTTCAGCCAATAACCATCTTTGCCCCAAGAATGAGTCAGGAGCACAATCAATCACTAGTCAGTAATGCCCATAAGTATGTTGTGACATCTCACCAAAAATTTGAAGAATTTCCACAATAACTAGTCAGGCATGTCCCAATCATCCCATGCGTGGTCTTACAGCAGGAACAAAAGACTTGTCAGTCATAAAGGACACCAAATAGCATTAAATAACACTCCTCTCATCACCACAATTCCTCAGTCATCTTCTAGAATGTACTAAATATGCAATCAACAATCTCCCAAAACCATCAGACAGGAATGCCACAAATTATTACTTGGAACGCTCTTATTCAGCCAACCAAGAAAGTCCAAGCAGGAATGTCCAAAATATTCAAACAGGAATGCCACCAATCACAAATTAAAAATGATACCTATGATTTACAATCAATGCCATTATATTCATTCAATGATAACACAAACAGAAAGTCAGCAATGCCCAGTCATTGGCACAAAATGAATGAAAAGGTCCAAGTATTCTCTCCGTGGAGATAATGCCTTTTCTTTAGCAGTAGGACGCTTACTCGATGTTTTGAAGCTTCCTTGCCTCTATTGTAGATAGTTAGAAATAGATTGAGTGTGTCCTCCTAAACTGTATTTGTAATTTCAATGTATTGATGTCATGTATAGACAGACACTTTAGGTCTTGTATTGTTTGCAATGATTTTCTGTTTTATTTTCAAGTTAGGATTATCATCATACTTCCAATGTTTACATTGTCGATTAGTAACGTTCGGCAGCCGACACATGTTTCGCCCCCCAGTGGATTGTAGGCCTGGGGCTTTCTCAAGGCTACAATGAATGATGAATATCATAAGTCTCAAAGTCAGATTAGGGTTAAGGCGAACACCACCAAGTGTAGTTAGATCTTTCGGGATCAGTGTTTAACAGCAAGACATCTGTTGTTAAAAAGTTAAGAATTTTTTTTAGTTTGCTGTGATATAGTGGAGAATGTTTAAAGGATTAGTAATTCATGCGTGAGATAAACGGACGTGCGGAAGAGAAGCAAAAACAAAAACAAACAAAAAAGGTTTAAAAGAATTTACACTTATTTAGTGAGCATGCTGGCATAGACAGGAATATACTATATATGTGGTGAATACACTTTACTGTATTTCCTTCATGCACAGTGTGTTAAATTAGTGAAAATAGAGAATAACTATAGATGTATAGATTTCCATATTCATTCTTATATCTTTATGCATCAAGTTAGAGTAAAGTGCAGTTTCACATTATCAGTGTGCATTGCCCTTATGCATTGCCCTGTGAACATTGTTCGTAAATTTACATGCCTACAAACGGGGGTGAAACATTTTTTAAACATAGTTACAACGTATTTTTGGGTGACAGAATACCTTTAGTAATCTCTGGAACATCATTGCTGTGGTGCGATACATATAATGACATTCAGAAAAAAAGTTTCCACAGGAAGATTGAAGGAGCAAAGCTTATCTGAGTAAAGAAAAGACAGAGTAACATTCTATTCAAATAAATTGGTCAGAAATGAGTAATCATAGTTAAAAACGACTAATAGTTATAAACTAATGCATTTGCGGGCTCTGATAGTGCTGTTTTGCTGTAAACTTACAGAAACTATCTTTGCATGCCAGGTTGGAAATTATTTCCCCTTAAAAATAACTATGTATGGGTAATCAGTTCTGAGAATGAGTACTCAAACAGGATAATCAGAGTAATGAGTAACTAGTCCACTGAATTTAAAGGATAGAAAGTTTAGAAGAAATATTTGACCTGGTGACTAAAATTAAACTTAAGCATCCAAATTATTTAAAATGTTTAAAATAATTTAGTCTGTGTAATCCTAGCGGATGCATGAGTTTACATTTATGAGATTCCTTACTCAGTTAGACATCATGTTGGAATAGGTCCTGGGATGAATCCCGTGTTCTCGATCTGGGCTGTTGATTGATGGCGTCTCGAATGAGCGCCATATTTATTCGAGAGCGGACAAACGAAAATCAGGCCCTGGTCTGGGTTGCATAAAACTGTCTGCCATTTTGTAATGGTCATTTGTAAACTAATTTTCAAATATTGTGAAATAGGGTTTGCGTTTGGCAATTCAGGATGTTACCAATTTAATGCTATTAATTGCCAAAATAACGATTATTTGTTACGTATTTTATGTTAGAGATGCATTATCTTCGTAAAAGCATAGCTCTTTTGGGTCAACACGCTTATTGTCACATTCAACTGCTGAGATTATTTTGGACGGTATTAAAATCATATGTGCCCTAATGTCATTCTAGTTAGTTACCAGACTTACGATTGTAATTGCAATCCATGCCATAAATCTCTGTGAGAAGACAGGCTAGTTTCAATTCATGATTTTAGGTACTAGATTCCAGTTGCCATATTGCAATGGCTTAATATCGAGCTCTAGTTTTGATTTTATTCTTGGGGTTATCTGCTGAAGGTATACCTGTTTGTTCATGGAAATTAAATAAGATAAGAAAAAGTAAAGAAGAATTTGAGAATCATTAGAAAGAACTGATAAAAAGCAAAATAACAATATACAATTGCAAGAAGTAAGTCAATAGTATAAAGAATGTATAGAAGAAACATTAATTGTACAGAGAGAAAGAGATATATGGTAGGTTAAACTCAAAAAAAGAAAAGAAATAGAGTAATAATGAGATCTTTCTGACCGGTCAATGATCCCAAGTCAATGTCACTATTCATTGAATTATAGAATTTTGTTTGTGTGAAGTTTTCACATATTATTAGACTGAAGTCAATTCTATCACTTGTCCAGTCAAAAATAGAGCCAACCTATGGTCAGACTTATAGATATATGCTTTTCATAACTATAGACCATATAATAAGGTTTCCTGGACTCATGTTGATACATTAATTTGAGGTGCATATCACCGGTTAGATTTAAGATAGCTTCTCGTTGATAGGTCCCTTCATTTGGGCTGGCAAAGCCAATAATGCCACTCATTGTCTTTGTTTAGACCTTTGGCTACAGTTCCAAATTGAATAATAAGGGCACTTTCTTCTTGTCTTAGTTTTAACTCTAAGTTGCCCACTCTGAAATATTGCTTTAATCTTTTCAGACAGCAGAAAGAAATATTACATTGGTGTGGATGGTGTTTTTCAAAATGCTCCACCAGTGGTTGTCTCACATCATTTTATGAATGTTTTGATAATGTTCCTGGATCCTGATCTTTAATGGTCTTGTTGTACTCCTATGAAATGTTGGTCACAGGGGCAGGAAATCAGGTAGATCACTTTAGTACTCCCACAGTTAATGAAATTACTGATCTTATGACAGTGTCCATTAATGGATACTTCCTTTGTTTTAGACCTGCCCAATTTACATATAGAGCAGTTGGAGCAGGTATAAAAACCCTTTGGTTGTTGAAGAAATGTTTTTCCATCTTTATTATCTTAAAAAAAGAGAAGGACAAAGTTGGTCTCTAAGATTCCTGGCTCATTGAAACCAGAATATAACATCTGAGATAGTAGGACTGTTCGCAAGGAAGATATATTACTCATATGGCAAGGACTTGAATCTCTTCTTCAACAGTTTATTAACATTATGACACCAAACAAATCGGGCATAGAAGTAACACATACCTTATTCACAACAGAAATTGAGTTCTTTGATCTTACACTTTGGGGCCGATTCCGATCTCGGTCGGATGCGCACCCAATACCATTCGGTCGGGGAAAAAGCCATGCGAATGCCTGTTTCCCGACCGATCCGCTACAGCATACCGAACGAGTAAGTACGATGCGCACAACAGCACAGAATCCGGCCGAGTCGTACTCACCCAATCCAGGTCCTGTTCTCCGACCGAGGCGAATCCGGAAACGCAGAATCGAGTCGCACGGAAGGGAAAATGCAGCTCCGTCCGACCGAACATAGTGCGATGCGCTTTCCGTACGCGCCGAATCCGTCGCTACGCACGGTCACGTCAAAGCATCCGGAGAGGCGCACATAAGCTCCGATTCGCGCCACAACACGATCCACGGCTACGAGGCGAACACGCCAGCGACGAGGACGACGCGCGAAGCGACGAGAAAGACGAATGGCACACAACCAACCATGAATCCCTTCGTCCCGATCATACCAATATTCTACATTTACTACCGGAACAGGCACGGACGCGTACGGCGCAGAAGGTAAGTCAGACACCAACCACAAAACACATACAACACGTACACGACACATCACACACACACAGAGGGATGCAGAATTTACTTACACCAGCAACAGCAGCACCATAGGGGCGGGATGCCCATCACCAATGCCACATATGCACACAGGGGCCTGAATGCGTACCACCACCCCTACCCAGGGGGGCCGGATGCCAACCACCACTACCACCCTTAGCCAGGGGGTGCCAGATGCCCACCACCACTACCACCCTTACCCAGGGGGCTGGATGCCTACCACTACTACCACCCTTAGCCAGGGGGTGCCAGATGCCTACCACTACTACCACCCTTAGCCAGGGGGCTGGATGCCTACCACTACTACCACCCTTAGCCAGGGGGTGCCAGATGCCCACCACCACTACCACCCTTACCCAGGGGGCTGGATGCCTACCACTACTACCACCCTTAGCCATGGGGGTGCCAGATGCCTACCACTACTACCACCCTTACCCAGGGGGGCTGGATGCCTACCACTACTACCACCCTTAGCCAGGGGGCTGGATGCCTACCACTACTACCACCCTTAGCCAGGGGGGCCAGATGCCTACCACTACTACCACCCTTAGCCAGGGGGCTGGATGCCTACCACTACTACCACCCTTAGCCAGGAGGGTGCCAGATGCCTACCACTACTACCACCCTCACCCAGGGGGCTGGATGCCTACCACTACTACCACCCTTAGCCCAGGGGGGCTGGATGCCTACCACTACTACCACCCTTACCCAGGGGGCTGGATGCCTGTCACTACTACCACCTCTACCCATGGGGGCTGGATGCCTACCACCAACACCACCCCCACTCATAGGATGGACAATGCATGACACAACCAGCACACCACAACCTAGGGAATGCAAGAAAAAGACATCCCCCAACACCATGACAAGCGTGTGTAGACTGTGTCAAATGCCTACAACACTGAACATGACTTTGAACATACAATGTGACCCCCTATCACATGTGCCACACATATATGTGTGTGGCCCCCACAATGCAAGCAGGCCATGACCATTGTGGCAATGGGGTCCAAACCCCCATCATCACAGTGACCAAAATGTAAGTGTGGGGTCCATAGCTGAAGCACATTTTGAACATTGTGGCAATGGGGTCTAACGCCCCATCACCACAGTGACCAAAAGGTAAGTGTGGGGTCCATAGCTGAAGCACATTTTGAACATTGTGGCAATGGGGTCTAACCCCCCCATCACCACAGTGACCAAAATGTAAGTGTGGGGTCCATAGCTGAAGCACATTTTGAACATTGTGGCAATGGGGTCCAAACCCCCATCATCACAGTGACCAAAATGTAAGTGTGGGGTCCATAGCTGAAGCACATTTTGAACATTGTGGCAATGGGGTCCAAACCCCCATCATCACAGTGACCAAAATGTAAGTGTGGGGTCCATAGCTGAAGCACATTTTGAACAGTGTGGCAATGGGGTCCAAACCCCCATCATCACAGTGACCAAAATGTAAGTGTGGGGTCCATAGCTGAAGCACATTTTGAACATTGTGGCAATGGGGTCTAACGCCCCATCACCACAGTGACCAAAAGGTAAGTGTGGGGTCCATAGCTGAAGCACATTTTGAACATTGTGGCAATGGGGTCCAAACCCCATCATCACAGTGACCAAAAGGTAAGTGTGGGGTCCATAGCTGAAGCACATTTTGAACATTGTGGCAATGGGGTCCAAACCCCCATCATCACAGTGACCAAAATGTAAGTGTTGACAAAGAAAGAGCTGCAACTGCCAAACTGCATGGATGATTCCTGGTCACAGAACATAAAACACATCAGTGGCAAAGTAGTGCATGTGTCCCATTGCAACATAAATTGGGGTAGCCAAATACTGCAGTGCAAATAAGACATACCTTTGGCCATGTGCAGACAAACAACACCCATGGGGGCTGACACTGTCAACATTCATCAATGACACAATGACAGAAGTGACCATCAGAATGCAGACCCACATATTTGCACCAATGGGCACACAAATGCAGATACCCTGTGGAGACTGTAGATGTGAGGTGAACAGATACCATACCATGGCAGCAATGGGACACACAAACCATGATCATTGTGCTGACCGATGACCTAGGAGTCCCAGGGACAGCAGGGGAAAGCCACCAAACTACATACAGCCAATGGCACACCCAAGATATGCCAATGCAGTGGTGCAGATGCACAAACACAAACAGGCAGACCCACACTGCACATCATACACAACAGGTGAGGGGGGTGCCAGTGTCCCCAGGCAACCACACAACACATGAGGAGACCTGAATACCAATCATACAGATGTGCATACAGTGCCACACAAAGGTAACTCATGGATCCAAATCCCCTATGTGGGCAAGCAGGCATTGTCAGATGAGAGGGAGCACAAATCACACATGTCACACAGGCACGTAGGAACAGCAACTGACACAGCAAGACACAGACACACCACAGCACTACCCCCAGGGCCCCCACAATGTGGTGACCCTGGGCTGCATTACAATCCCACTGTGATGACAAAGCTAAATGTCGTTCACACTGTGAACCACAGTCATGTGTCCTGAGCAACAAACTACCATCACACCTACACAAGCACAAATCAATCAGCATGGCCAGTAAGCCAAGGCCAACATGGAGGCAGGGGCCTAGCCGGGCAACAACTCTCATCTGCACACACTCAACACCACACCCCTCGACCTCCAACAATGTGCAGCAGTGAAGCACACATGCACTGGTGACATTGCACATGCACCCATGACTATTCCAGGGTGGTGGGTGGGAACCAAGGTGCAGAAACACATCACACATGGCCACTCAACAAGACTCCTGAATGTCTGACACACTGCACACTACGCTGTACATGGACATGACGGCAATACCACACCAACCAATGGGATCCCAGCCACAGTCACACACCAATGAAGAAGCCAAGGTCACCCACAAAGAACACACATAGACAACAACCAACATTGCAGCCCGGACCCTGAGGAGTGCCAGCAGTCACACACACAACGTGTCACAATCACTGAAAGATAACACAAACTGGAAATCACATGACAGGGGCAAACAACAAGTGCCAAGGGGAAACCTGACTGTGACCCATCTGCGTCTGCACACAAACTCAGCCCTGACAGCAAACACACCTATGGGTGACACCCTGATGACCAGTAATGTGCCATGCACCCACATCACAGAGAACCCAGGGAGAAGACTTTGAGGGAACATAGGTCAACTCAGCAAGCATCACAAACAGGTACAACACTAGGGATCACAGCATGCACAGCTAAACGGAAGTGAACACACAGACATGCTCATACAACACACACCTTGGGCGCAGGCAATGTCACAGGAGTACACACTGCCATGAGGGGTCTCCACTCCTGTGTGAGGAAAGCTGTGCCATATGTTGCCTCAGTAGGGCCCCATCATGTCAGCTGAGCACTTGGTCACACAATCAACAATTAGCACCAAATGAAGGCTCCTGTCACATCAGCCTGGTCATGGAAGTGCCAACGAAATCATCAGCACAGATCCAACACACTTGTATAGCAATGTTGCACTGACAACACAGATGAGTCCTTCCCCATTGATGCCCAAACCTGCATGTCCAGTGGAGATGGCCACATGGTCAGGGAAGTAGACGAATTGAACAATGGCAGGCACAACAGATGTGCAGGGGTGGAAGCCACAGATGTGAAATAGCTAATCTAAGTAGGAAATCCCATTGCCAAATACTGAACACATGACACCCTCAGATGCTGCTATGGATGACATGGATACACCACAGGATAGGACACATTCCCCCTGGACCACATGGGTTCCTGCACAGTAACACTTCATTATCATGAGACCAAATATCACCATCACTGCAGCAAGGGCATGGTTAGCATCATCAACAACATGTACATCAGAAGCATAAGCACTAGAGAACAGAAAGTTGCTTTATTCAGCATATGTGTGTAATGAAAACTGAAAGTCCAGAAAAAACACAAAGGCCAATGGCCAGTCCATTGTCAAAGTCCAAACAGGGTCACAGTGGCAGATGTCACCCTACGCATGCCTGCACAAAACCAGGGACAATCCACTAGGAGGGGTAACCGGGGGGGCAGGCCAGGCACCGCAGGGACAGGATCAGGGCTCACCAGGAGGAAGCAGGGAAGGGGTGGTGGGTGCTGGAGAGCCACTGACAACTGCAGTGGAGGTGTCTGACATGGTGTGTGCCGGCACAACTGGGGGCCATGACTCAGATGTTGTGGGTGCCGGCACGACTGCAGTGGACCCTGCAGATGGAGTGGACAGGTCCGCCACTGCAGTGCCCAAGTCAGACAGGGTGGTAGTGGACTCCACTGCCATGCCTACCACCAGGGGAGGAGAATGGGGAACAGGCAAGGTGGGCTGGACAGAGGGGAGGACACCCTCACCACATCAGTGGCACAGACAAGCGCAGCGGGGGTGTGGTGCCGGGAGAGCAAGTGGCAGGGGGAGAAGGCCGGATCCTCTTGGGGATGGTATATCTGTGGGTGGGGGAACCTGGGGCAGGGTGTGGTGGGGGCACCTGTGGAGTGGGGGCCTGAGGGATGGAGGAAGGAGACCTGGTGCCTGAGCTGCAGGGCGGCGGCGGGGTCTTGCTCTTACGACTCCGGGGGGACTTGCGGGTGGGGGCCTCAGTCTGTCTGCGCCTGGGGGAGGGTGTCCGGGGGCGAGGGGCACTCTGCTCCGTGTGGGTGGGCTTCCTCTTCCCCCTGAATGCTGTATCAGCTGGATCGGAGGGGAAGAGGCCGAGGTCACTGAGGAAGAGCCGCTGGGTCTTTGGGGTTGCAGGTGAGGCAAGGGAGGGTGCTTTGGAGGGAGAGGCAACTGAGGACTGCGCAGTGCTCGTGGATGCGTTTGTGTGTTCCAGGGCCCCATCCCCTATGAGTTCCCTGACTGTGCGTGCGTGTGCGTTTTGTTTGTGGCATGTGTGTCTGTGTGCTGGATGTGTGTGTGCTGGTGTGTGCCTGTGCCGGTGTGTGTGTGCTTGGGACGGGTAAGGTGCTGGGGAGTGTGGATGGAGCAGAGGCAGGAGGGGTGAGGGACTGTCTGAGGAGGGACACTGCTGCCGTCAGGGAGGAGTCCATGGACCTATTGCCCCTCTGTAGGTCAGACATGCCCGATGAGATGCCCTCCATGAACGACACCAGCTGAGTCAACAGAGCGGTGTGCGCATGGAGGACACTCAGCATGGCTGTCTGCCCTACATGGAGCTGGCGAAGGAGGTACACAGACTCCTCACTCAGGGCAGCAGGGGACACAGGGGCAGGGGGTGCGTGTGCCTGGCCCAAAGGAGACACGCTCCCGAACATGGGAGCCTCCACGGACCTGGGGAATGGGAGCCGATGGGAGGGCGGTGGTGGTGCTGGTGGTGGCGGGGACAGCAACACTAGCTGGGGTGTGGTGGCTGCTGACACCCGCCTCCATAAGGGAGTCATCCTCCGAGTTGCTCTGGTCCTCAGCTGAGGTGGATGGTGCTGAGGACTCCTCGGTGTGGCTCCACTCGCCCTCCGTGCCACTGGGTCCCTCCGACCACTCCTCGGCTGCTGACCCAGTCTGGCTCTCCGGCTCCTCCTGGTCCGTGGAGCTGTCCCCTTCCGTGGCCGTGGATGTATCTGCAAACAATGGGGAAACAGACAGACATCAGTCACCTGCACCAAACGCACACACCACTGTGAGCACAGCACATTACAGAGCAAGCCCTGGCATCATTAGTTGTACATTGCTAAAAGTGCCCTAACTGAACAGGAGAAGCCAATTGTCAGTCTGATGCCAACCATGGCACTCACATCCCACATGGCCTTGCACCCATCTGTCTGGTGTCTGTTGGATAGCAACACCCCAGTGTGGACACATGCACCAACTACACAGTAGTTGGACAGTGCAGAGGACACGGTGTAGCATGTGGACATGCACACATCACAACTCTTGCCACTGAGTCAGTACAGGTTTCCGGATGAAAGGGACGCCCAGAGTCAAATAGGAAATGCATATGTGATGCATACCAGCGACAGACACCATGATGCACCCATGTCCTGATAGCCATCGCCACAATGGTGTGCATGTAGCACATGTCACTCCCCTGCAGGATCACCAATAAGTAGACACATGCCATGGCAGAGGCATGACTGCTAAGTCATACATCACTGTCTCAGTGATGTATGACTTGGCAGCCAGACAACAACACTCTGCACTGTGTCACAATAGTAGGTCATGGGGAATGCAAGTCCTGGAGCTGCACAAGTGCACATGTACATCCCCCACACAACACATCATCTTAACCCTCATCTGTCCAGGTCATACCGATTGGACATATGGGAGACCTGTGACACTACCCTCTGAACCTGAGCCCCTCACAATCTGCTGTGAATGGGGAACAGCTGCCTGAACTTCACATTCGCATACCCCAGTCTGCACGGGCAGCTGATCAAACACCTATGTGACACACAAGTATCGTCTCCTATGGTCACATCTCCAGTGGCATGCTGAGCCCCTACCGAGAAACACCCCAGCAGTCCTGGCAACAAATCCACAGCACACTGACACAGAGGCAGACACCTGAGGGGTCAAATCACTGCGCACAATGTGTCAGCTGATACACGGGAGTGGGAGTACAGAGTGCATTGCATGGCCTGGAGTAGGCATGACTGTCCTGCCCCACATGAATGAGGGATGAGCCCTGGACAGTGGATAGCTGGCTATGTATGTGTGACACACGTAATCTGCACACTCCTGGGGCCCAAACATTGTTCCCACCCGCTGCATGGGTGTGTGCCACATACCCCAGGCACATGTGGTGGCTCAGCTCAGCAAGTGGACCGCATATCAAAGCAACACGCAGATTACATGTCCGAACACAGGCGTTGTGTGAACAATGGACCCACCCATGATGCCCACAACAGAGTTAGGGAAACAGATGCTGTCCCCCACCTTTAGTGAAGCAAACTGCAAGGACACAGTCCCAAGTGACACAATTCCCTGAATGTAAGGGCCACACCTGGGTATCAGATGAGGAGTGGGCAGTGCACAATAGAGGGACATGGCTCCTGGACAACATGACTGCTGTACTGTGGCAGTTTAACCAGGCCAGAGGAGGGCACATAGCATGTAATACAGAGTTCACAGTGCAGTCTTTGACTCACCCCCTCCTTGCTGCTGTCTGGCCTTCAGCTGCCCATCCAGGTCTGGAAACACCACCGCCAGGATCTGGAGCATGTGGGGGGTCAGGGTCCGTGTTCCGCCGCTCCTGCGAGGAGGCGACAGCTTCAGCTGGACCCGTGCAATCCTCCGGGTCCAGCCCCGAAGGTCCTGCCACCTCTTCTGGCAGTTGCGGATCCGGCGCTTGTAGACCCCCACGGACCGGACAGCCCGGACGATGTCCTTCCAGATCTCCTGCTTCCGATGGGCATTAACCTGTCAGGATGACAAAGTGAAAAGGCCATTACTACACATGCAACATATCCGTGCATGACACAGTTGTATATACATGTCTCATTCATAGGGGCACATGATGTACACAGGCAGTGCAACGCTGCCCATGGACAGTTTGCCAGACGTCACTACATGGTATCATTGCATGGGAAGTAAAACCTTGTTCAAATGCACTGTCACTGCACCATACCTGTCCAGTGCATGTCACTACACACTATGGGGGGTGACAACTACTCAGAGAGCCTGCTAGTCAGTGGCGTGCAGACTTTCAGCCTTGCTAGTCAGACAAAATGCACATTCAGAAAGGCAGTGCACAGAACACTCACCTGCTCCCCTGGTGTCCCATACAGCTTGCTGTACTGTGGAAGTAGGCTGTCCAGCAGGGCCTGGTTCTCCTCAAGGCTGAAGGCTGGGGCTCTCTCCACAGTACATGCCATTGCAGGGTCCAGAGGGGCAGAGACAGCAGCAGTGCAGTGGCAGATGTCGTCCTGGAGCATGTAGTGCAGGCAAGTGAGCTCTCAGGGGAACAGCCAGCAATATATATGTGCTGGAGAGGCAGATACTGTCCCTTGTGTCCAAAGTGATAGGTCCAAGTCGTTTGCATCTTCTGAATCTGGCCAATCCATGGAATAGCAGCACCAATACACGCCCACAGCATCCTTCAAATCTTCAACTTCATGACATACATGATTTTGCAACATTGTTGTGGGTGACCAACTGAATTTCCAGCAACCGACTCGTTCGAATTTCGAAAACGCGTCCGTTGCCAGGCTAGGCCATTGTCAATGGGTGCGCACCGATCGGTCCATTGCTGATCAACGCGTACAGGGGTACAACGCGTACCCGCACACATTGAATGCAATGGGCCGGCCGGGGCACCGATCGGTCCATTGCGGTACAACGCGTACAGGGGTACAACGCGTACCCGCACACATTGAATGCAATGGGCCGGCTGGGGGCACCGATCGGTCCATTGCTGATCAACGCGTACAGGGGTACAACGCGTACCCGCACACATTGAATGCAATGGGCCGGCCGGGGGCACCGATCGGTCCATTGCGGTACAACGCGTACAGGGGTACAACGCGTACCCGCACACATTGAATGCAATGGGCCGGCCGGGGGCACCGATCGGTCCATTGCTGATCAACGCGTACAGGGGTACAACGCGTACCCGCACACATTGAATGCAATGGGCCGGCCGGGGCACCGATCGGTCCATTGCGGTATCAACGCGTACAGAGGTACAACGCGTGCACCGCACACATTGAATGCAATGGGCCGGCCGGGGGCACCGATCGGTCCATTGCTGATCAACGCGTACAGGGGTACAACACGTACCCGCACACATTGAATGCAATGGGCCGGCCGGGGGCACCGATCGGTCCATTGCGGTATCAACGCGTACAGGGGTACAACGCGTACCCGCACACATTGAATGCAATGGGCCGGGCGGGGGCACCGATCGGTCCATTGCTGATCAACGCGTACATGGGTACAACGCGTACCCGCACACATTGAATGCAATGGGCCGGCCGGGGCACCGATCGGTCCATTGCGGTACAACGCGTACAGGGGTACAACGCGTACCCGCACACATTGAATGCAATGGGCCGGCCGGGGCACCGATCGGTCCATTGCTGATCAACGCGTACAGGGGTACAACGCGTACCCGCACACATTGAATGCAATGGGCCGGCCGGGGGCACCGATCGGTCCATTGCTGATCAACGCGTACAGGGGTACAACGCGTACCCGCACACATTGAATGCAATGGGCCGGCCGGGGGCACCGATCGGTCCATTGCTGTTCAACGCATCCCTGTACAAGTGACTGGCATATGTCACCATGCCTGTCTCAGATGGACATATGCCAGCCACAGATAGCTCCCAGGGAGTGAGGGGCACACCTACAACACGACAGCCTGTCCAAACTGTATGATAAGGCATGTAAGGCTGCATTTCCTATTGTGTGTATGTTGGTGTACATGTTGTCCTGTGGGTGTCACCTGGGGGCAGCCACCCCCAGGCTGTGCACGTGTTCATGGGGACAGGATCCTGGGTGTTACGTGTACATGACCACTGTGATGTGCAACTGTTCATATCTGTGCATGTGCCATGGTCACATTTCACGGTGGTGTATGTGTATGTCATGTCACATACCCCGTGAGTCCCATGTGGGACGGTATGTTTGAGCCAGGGTGTCCCAGTGGCACAATAGTGATGGTCCTCCACAGTCTGTGTGCATGTAGTGTTTACAATGTCTCTGATTTCATGTGCACAATGGGAGACAGTCTCCACATCCACGTTGTGTGTGCATGGACTTTGATGTTGTGCGTGTGTGTGTCACAGACGTCCATGTCTGTCCTGCAGTGGCAAGTGGGACCACTACCTGTGGGGGTCATAGTTGTTTTGCTGTGGTGTATACATGATACTCCATGTAATGCCAGTGTCCATGTGGCAATACAGGGTCCCTGGGAATGTACCTGTCGTTGAGCTGTGATGCCTGGGGCACATCTGTCCTCACATGTCACTGTGGGGGGTGATTGTGACACGGCAGCAGGAGATGGGAACTGTGACACGGCCTCATGATATCCAATGGGCCAACCTGGGACTTATTGATGCCACTTGTTGAACCGTGATGACAGATGTTGGCCATGTATGTACCATACATGTCCTTACGGACCTGCACACTTCATGTAGTTGTGCCTCATAATGATGTATGTTGGGATATTGAGTGTGTTCAATGCCGCATATGTGGGCTGACTGATAATCTTGCTTTCTTCTCCTCTGCACTGCAGGGCTCCTGCTGTCCATCGACCATTCCCAGACCTGGCAACGATGGTGGAACGGGACAGCATCTGACGGTACCGCTTCACCAGGCAGCTGATTGAGGATTTGGCAGTGCAGTTGGCCCCACATTTGCAGCCTGGCCGGCCGTATCCTACAGCGCTGACCCCCAAGGTGAAGGTGATGGCAGCCCTACACTTCTTCGCCACCGGTACCTTCCAACATACTGTGGCGACTGCTGGTGGGATGTCACAGACCATGTTGAGCCGTGTGCTCCGCAATGTTTTGGTGGCAATGTTGCTATTCCTGAACCGGTACATCTATTTCCCTAGACTGCAACGACTCACTGACGTGAAGAGTGACTTCTATGCCCTGGGGAGGATGCCGCATGTCATTGGCTCCATTGATGGGACACATGTGGCTTTGGTACCACCACAGGCCCAGGAGCAGGCCTACAGGAACCGCAAGCACTACCACTCGGTCAATGCACTGGTGGTGTGTCTTGCAGATATGACCATCACACACGTGTGTGCCCATTTCCCTGGTTCAGCACACAATGCCTTTGTGATGAGGAGTAGTCGCATCCCCAGGATGATGGCACAGATGCAGAACCAGCGTGCCTGGCTTGTCGGTGTGTACTGACTTTGTGCCATTGTGTGTGATCTGATCTGTAGTATTCTGCCCACTTTTCCAAGTCAGCTAATGTGCACTTGTCTGTCCGTAGGTGACTTGGGATACCCCAACATGCCGTGGTTGCTGACACCCCTCAGGAACCCTGTGACACCAACCCAGATGCGCTACAATGAGGCACATGGTCAGACCAGGAGAGTGATTGAGCGGACATTTGGTCTCCTGAAGAGCCGCTTCCGCTGCCTGGACAAGACCGGAGGGTCCCTCCCATATGCCCCTGCGAAAGTGTGCAAGATTATCATCGTCTGCTGCATGCTCCACAACCTGGCAGTGCGGAAGGAGTTGCCTCTCATCCAGGATGACAATGACCAACATCCGCCACCTGTGGAGGATCCTGGCCTGGACCACGATGCCAGTGATGATGATGATGATGAGGGTGATGTCCGCACACAGCTCATCACCAACTTCTTTAGCTGAATGTGAGTATCCTGAGGTGTCATGTCAATGATGTGAGTTGGCATGATATGTGTAGGTGGTGCTCTGGTGCTGTTGGAGTGTGTCCATGGGCTACTTGACTGGATGTGTGTAGCGATGTGTGCTTACAGGTGGTCTGTACTCCCCAACAGTGTTGACATGCTAACTTGGTTCTGGGTGGGTATCCTGTAACATGTATTGTGCATGAGTTTTGCTGTTCTGTCCTGTTCTTCATTGCTTTTGACTGTGTGTCATTTCTGTCCTTCACAGGGTACTTTCAGATTCGTTTGGTCAACTGTGTCCACCGACGACGTGATTGTACTTCCAGGGTGGTAGCTGTTGTGTCCCTACAGGTGATGTCGCCACACCCATGGACTTCCTTCCTTCTACAGTTGTTGACTGTGTGCCCGCTGCCAGGTGGGATTACCTTGCATCTGTAGTGGTTACAACATGTTGCAACTGTGTAATAAACCTGTGCTTCACTTTGTGATGTGCGTTGTCTGTGGTCACACATTTGACTGCCATTTGCTTACTGCACCTGTGGGCTACTTGACTACAACTGGGAATAGGTGTAGTGTCTGTGCATTGCACCGTCTTCCCTGGTAACATCAGTGTAGGCAATGAGTCAGATGGCCTAGGTGTGTATGTGTTGTGTAGCCCTGGTGGTGTGTCTCCCTCATATGTGTCACGTTGCCTTTACTCACATGCCTGTGTTGTACTTGCTGTTGCAGTTCGCATACACAGTGTAATTTTGCAGATCATCATCCCCATAACAGCACCCACGTTGGAATCACAACAGAGGCAAGTATGGTGTATTAGTGTGTTTATTGTGATACATTTGTGTGAATAGTGCATAGGATGGGTAGTGCTGTACATATATCTTGCAATCAGAAGTTCCTAGGTGAATTGAAAGTCCTGGTAGACAAAATCCCCAGTATCGGGGCCACAGTTGTCTGAGACATTGGTCCAACTTGTACTCCCCATGCAATGTGTGGGAGTTGTGTTGCCGTCAACAGGGTGAACAGTCTGTGCACAAAGGTGAACATCCAGAACAGGTTCAGGCTTCCTGGGAGTTGCGCTTGGCCATCGGCCTCTCACTTGCCCCTCCTCGGACGACCACTCTTCTTTGGGGGGCCCCTCAAGTACAGGCTGCTGCGGTGCAGGGGACTCTCCGCCAGAGTCATCCTCCCTCCCTGTGGCAGTTGCAGTTTGTTCAGCACCAGATGTTGTTGGCACACAGGGAGGTGTGGACTGGTTGCTGTTCATCTGGCGGAGGCATTGTAAAATGTCCCTGTGCACCGCCGTCATCTCTTGCAGTGCGTCCCACTTGGACTCCACGCGGGACATGTGTGAGTCCAAGCGGGCATGATGGGCAGCCTGCTGCTGTTTCATGTCTCTGAGGAGCCCCACTACCTGGCAGAGATCTCCGGTGCTGGACTGGTACGCATCGGCTATGCGTACCAGTTGTGGGTCATCATGCACACCAGCAACCTCTGCAAGCAGCGACCTCTGTCTCCCACCCCTCCCACCACCCCTGCCGACATGTGCAGTGCGTGCAGTGGCACGCACAGATGACCCTGGTCCACCTTGGGGGTTGGTGGTGGTGGTGGTGTCCATGGCCCCACGTTGGTCCAGGGTCCCTGTGCTGGTGTTGCTCCTTGTTCTGTCCATGTCGGCAGGGATGGTATTTGTGGTGTCAGTCGTTGGAGGGGTGGGTGCAGGGGGTGCAGCTGGTGGTCCTGCTGGTGCTGCAGCTGGTGGTCCTGCTGGTGCTGCATGTAGACTTGCACCGGATGTGCCAGGTTGGTCTTCTTCGTCTGAGGAGGGCAGAGGCTGTACAACACCAGTGAGCTCCACATCCTCTTGAGCCTGGGACTGGGACACCTCAGCGTCTGCTGCTGTGTCCCCATCATCACCTGTTTTTGGGAGACACACACAATGTATGTTATGTTTCTGCAGGCATCAATGGTTGACACACCTGACAGTTGTGACTGTGCCTCTGGGTGCGGGCCTGTACATTGCATTGTCCTAAGTCATCACAGTCAGGGGTTGATATTGGTGTGGCACATTGTCCTGCATTATTTGGGCATTTCTATGTATTTGTTGGGGTGTGAACATGGTCTGCATTGGTTGTATTTGGTTGACAGCCGGCCCTCCTTCCCACCCAGCCAGTCAGTTATCCCACCATGGACTGTGCTTGCATTGCAGGGAGTGGATGTTGTCTCTCAGGATGTCAGTCAGTGGTGTTGTGCTGTTTGTTGGTGCACAGTTCCCAGCAGGGCCTTGTGCTCCCCACAGCAGTAGCCAGTGTCAGCCATCTTGTGAGTCCTTCTCCACTCCCTGTGATGTGAGCATGGTTCAGGGTGGTGTTGATGGGACAGTTGTGGGGGTGAGCTATGTCTGTGACTGTGACTCCCATCATGCTATTGCCTCCACCCCACTTCCCAGCATTCCCATACTTACTTGCTTTTGTGGGGAGTTCAGTGTGTGTGGGTGTGAGAGCAATGGCAAGATGGCTGACAGTGGTGTCCTGCTGTTGGTTGGTGTGCAGTTCCCAGCATGCCCTTGCGCTCCCCACAGCAGTAGCCAGTGTCAGCCATCTTGTGTGTCCTTATCCACTCCCTGTGATGTGAGCATGGTTCAGGGTGGTGTTGATGGGCCAGTTGTGAGGCTGAGCAATATCTGTGCCTACTACTCCCATCATGCTATTGCCTCCACCCCCTTCCCAGCATGCCCATGCTTCCTTCCTTTTGACTCTGCTTCCCTGTGGGGTGGGCTGGCTGTGCTGACAGGATGGCTGGGAGTGTTGTCCTGGCAGTTGTTTGGCTAAAAGTCCCAAGAGTGACCCTGTGCTTCACACAACATAACCCAGGGTGGTGGTTCTTTGTGGGATCTTGAGTTAGGATGTGAGGCATTGCATTCTCCCAGGTGGGTTCTGTGGAGTATGTGTTGAGGGTGTGTGTGAGGGGAGGTGCTTGTGACTATGGTCAGTGGTGCGAGTCCTCCTTCCCACCCAGCCAGCCAGATATCCCACCATGGAACGTGCTTCCATTGCAGGGAGTGGAAGTTGTCTCTCAGGATGTCAGTCAGTGGTGTTGTGCTGTTTGTTGGTGCACAGTTCCCAGCAGGGCCTTGTGCTCCCCACAGCAGTAGCCAGTGTCAGCCATCTTGTGAGTCCTTCTCCACTCCCTGTGATGTGAGCATGGTTCAGGGTGGTGTTGATGGGACAGTTGTGGGGGTGAGCTATGTCTGTGACTGTGACTCCCATCATGCTATTGCCTCCACCCCACTTCCCAGCATTCCCATACTTACTTGCTTTTGTGGGGAGTTCAGTGTGTGTGGGTGTGAGAGCAATGGCAAGATGGCTGACAGTGGTGTCCTGCTGTTGGTTGGTGTGCAGTTCCCAGCATGCCCTTGTGCTCCCCACGACACAGCAACAGTGTCAGACATCTTTGATGGGCCTTTCCACTCTCTGTGGGATGTGCATGCGTGAGTGTGAGCTTGCTGGGCCATGTGGTGGGGGATGTAGAGCTGTGACTACGACTCCCATCATGCTATTGCCTCCACCCCCTTCCCAGCATGCCCATCCTTCCTTCCTTTTGACTCTGCTTCCCTGTGTGGTGGGCTGTCTGTGCTGACAGGATGGCTGGGAGTGTTGTCCTGGCAGTTGTTTGGCTGAAAGTCCCAAGAGTGTCCCTGTGCTTCACACGACATAACCCAGGGTGGAGGTTCTTTCTGGGATCTTGAGTTAGGATGTGTGGCATTGCATTCTCCCAGGTGGGTTATGTGGAGTATGTGTTGAGGGTGTGTGTGAGGGGAGGTGCTTGTGACTATGGTCAGTGGTGCGAGTCCTCCTTCCCACCCAGCCAGCCAGATATCCCACCATGGAACGTGCTTCCATTGCAGGGAGTGGAAGTTGTCTCTCAGGATGTCAGTCAGTGGTGTCCTGCTGTTGGTTGTTGCACAGTTGCCAGCAGGGCCTTGTGCTCCCCACAGCAGTAGCCAGTGTCAGCCATCTTGTGAGTCCTTTTCCACTCCCTGTGATGTGCGCATGGTTCATGGTGGTGTTGATGGGACAGTTGTGGGGGGGGCAATATGTGTGACTACGACTCCCATGATGCTATTGGCTACACTGACTTGCCCAGCATACACAGAATTCCTTTCTTTCAGTGGTCTTCACTGTGTGTTGGTGTTGTAGTGGTGGCTACATGTCTGGATGTGTTTGTTAGTTCTATTTGTGCCACTGCCTAGCTGTAGTTGTAGTTGTGTTTGTACATGTGATGACACGGTTAAATGTAACTTTGAGATGGCATGTGTTGTGTTTATCTGACTGACATACACATTTTGGGATGATTCTGTTCTGGTTGCTGTGTAATTGCTATGAGTGCATGGTTTGACTCTCCCCTTGACAGTGATGTGTGTGTGTATTGTGGCAGAATATTGTGTACATTTGTTGTGTACTCACCAGGCTCTGGGATGTTCTCTAGTCCATATACGCTCACTGGCGGAAGGATGGCCCGCACCTTCTCCTCCCAGGGCCTGAGGTATACTGGCTTGGCAGGAGGGCCACTGCCGGTGTATTGGCTCAGGAGGTAGTCTTTCTTGAGCAGCTCCCGGACCCTCCTGCGCACGTCATACCACCTGTTCTGGATGTCGGTCTTTGTGCGCAGACATGGTGATTGTGCGTTCACCCTGTTGATGATCCTCTCCCACATCTTGGTTTTCTGGGAGATGGGGGTCTGTTGGACCAGTGTGCCAAACAGCTGTGGCTCTACCCTGAGGATCTCGTCTACCAGGACTTCCAATTCACAATCTAGGAACTTGTGATTCTTCTTGGGGGGCATGGTGATGGGTGGTGATGGTGAGTGATGTGTGTGTTGGTGTGCAGGTGAGGGTGTGTGAGTGTGTGTTTTGCTGGGTGTATGTGAGGTAGGTATTTGTTGGTGTGCTGATGGTGTGTGGCTTGTGTGAGGGATGAGCTGTGGGTGTGTGGTTGCTGTCTGTTGGGTGCTGGCAGTAGAATGGCATTTGCAAAGGATGATGGTTGGGATTTGTGTCCTTTATATGGGTGGAGTTGTGGGTGTGTCTTTGTTCTCTGTCCCCACCCCCCCCAGTATTTATTGGCTTTGTAATTGCTTGTTTGGCCTTTTTTTGTGTAATTTTCCTTTGTACTGTCTGTGCATGTTGGAAACGTTCTTGTGACCGAGTCGGACCCTGCATTTGTCTCGTGTTTGTGCAGTTCTCTATGCTGCGTACGCGTCGGTCGCGGTGTTTTGTGTTACTTCGGCTCGGTTTTGTATGCGTGTCGGTCGTACGGCTTGTCCTCCGTACGACTCGGTCGTGGTTTTCGCGCCTTGCATCGTACTTTGCGGTTTGGAGTTCGCGTGTACGTTTCGGTCGGATTTGTTCCGGGTGCGTGTCGGTCGGTTCGATTCGCGTGTTTTTCCGGCCGGATTGCTGTTTTCCGTGCGGCTCGGTCGTTCGGGTTGGGTTCGGTACGTGTCGGTCGGATTTTGCACGCCTTGCATCGTACTTGGCGTGTCGGGCGCCACAGGTACGTGTCGGTCGGAATAAATTCCGGCTCCGAGTCGGTCGGTGCTTTTTCCGGCCCGAATCGGAATTGACCCCGTAGTGTTTTAGCTAGTCTATTTTATAGAACAGGGAGATTAGAATATTATTATACTGACATAGATGAGATTTTTGCAAAGATTCCTATAGTTTCTGAACTAAATAAGGTGAAAGAGGCAAGGACGTTTGGAGAATTTTTCTTAGAAAATAAAATTCTAACATCAGATGATATAGTTAAACACAACGTTACCTGTGAGTTAAGGAAGGAAGAAAAGGTGTTTTTAGAAATGGCTGAAAACAGAAGAGTAAAATTTCAAAGAAAAGTGATAGAAGAGACAAAAACACCTCTTTGGGCGTTTGAGGAAGAAAATAATGACAAGAAAAAGACAAATGCAGCTATGATTTTGGATTGGCCCTAACAGGGAAGGTTGTGCATTAGTAGAAATAGAACAAGGTATGATAACTATTTCGTGGGTTCCAGTGATTGTCGAGACAACTATAAAATTTTAGGAGGTTGGGGATTCAAAGGGGAAAAGATCCAATATTTCCAGGGATCTATTATATTTGCGGAAACAGAGCTTATTATAGGTTGCCGGACCATTGGTATGGCTCGTGCTACTTAGGCCTGGTCTTTCCAAAGATTTTTCATGTAGATAGAAAAGAAAAGGGAACACACGAGATGGGTGAGACATTCACACGTAGAAAAAGGGAAAGTTTTTCAGAAATATATGGTGATATTTTTGGAGCATTGATACCAGCAGTGGGAATATCTTTGAATGCATTTAAAATTCGGAAGTTATCCACAGTAGTAGATCGTTTATCTACAGATACTGCTGGAGGGTTCTTGATGGTAAATACCGAGATGGTTGCCATGAGAGCTATGTTAATGCAAAATCGACTTGCCCTTGATATTCTTTTGGCAAAAGAGGGTGGAGTCTGTGGAATGCTGAAAGTTCAACATTGTTGCACTTACATTCCAGATAAAAGTGAAAATATACAAAGGTATATAAAGAATATTACAAATTTGTACAAAGAACTTGTTCCACTGGAGGTTGAAAATGCCTGGGAGAGACTTGGTAAGAGTTTTTCCTCAGTATCAAATTGGTTTTCTAAGATAAGTAGTTTTATTATAGGGAAAGTTATGATAACAGCAACAATAATAATTCTAGTACTATTAGTTGTGAGATTCGTTATTATATGTATCAAAAGGAGAAAAAGACAAAACAAGATAGAAAGAGAAAATAAGATAAATAAAGAAAGAGAAAGAGAGATAGGTGAAATAGAACTGGAAGAACTAAAAGAAAGCATGTATAAGAAAACAAAAAGACTGAATGGAAAAGATACAGTTGTGTAAAACTAACAAGAAGCAAATGGACAAGAAATATGCTATCTGACAAATTGGTGTGACATGGGTTTTTGTGGTGATATTAAAAGTCACCAAAGGGGGGAGTTGATGGAGCCAGGTAAACGAAAAAAAATTTGAACCCCCTAATATTAACATTAATAATTAATAAAATTGTTCGTTTCAGTGAATAACCAACAACGTATGTTTTCTTCATAAATGTTTTGGTAACATGCCACTTCATGTGCAAACTAATCCACTTACAATTGTTAATGTGAATAACGCTAACATAATGATTTGCGTACTAATTAGAATAATATTGCAAGATTTTGTGCTTTGTAGTAAATTGTATGGTGGCAAAATAAAGCGATTGGTAAGTAAGGAATAGCTTTATATGTTGCTTCTGCTAGATAACACCTAATTGGTGTACGTAGAATGATGGGAGGGAAACGAAAAGGCTTATTTTCTTTATTCTTAACTATTTTCTGTTTATTTCTATGATAGTTCACTTAGGCCTGCTAGGCCGTGCTGTAAAAATGGCTGCTGAGGCGAAAAAGCTAAAGTGCGCGTGCGCAAGATGGCTTCCAAGCGAAAGAAAGAAGCTGTAAATGAAAGCATCACGTGGTTATTTCCAAAGCCTGGGATGGAAGCGGGATCAAGGCTGTGATGACCTTATCACCCGAGCGTGTGCCAAGGGGGGACTTAGCGAAAGAGCGTGAGAAGTCGCAGTGGATATGTGAATGGACAATGAACTGTTCAAAATAAAGTATCAGAAAGAAGATACAAATAGAGACCGTCGATTGGATTGGTAATGTCCTGAACGTGAGAAAGGATCAAGTTATGTACATTCTTAAGAACTGGTTAGAACAAGGAGAAAAATAATGAGATGTGTGCCACCCCCCAAATGGACCAATTAGAGTGAATCTCGCCTCCAAAAATGTAACTTTTCTGTTTAGTAAGCTAGTATTAGGGTATAAGAGGACCTACTCTTAAGTAGGAGGAGCGCTGTTTTTACATATTTTTATTGAGCATTGGACGTTGATGCTGGAGAAGCCGCTGCTATTTTTCTATAGGCTTTTATATTTTAATATGATTAATCTTTTGCTCATAATTCTGATTGAGAAGGAACGAGAGAGATTGGCGGAAAACCTATATAGGTGGTCCCTCGAGGAGGCCTGTTTTGTAGAACAGACAGTCAATTTTTGGGAATTCTATGCTGAAATCTGAATTTAATTGCTGTGACGGACTTTATTTTTCCATCTAAAGGGTATGCATTGCAATTTCAATGTATTCTTATAATGATAATAAATGTATTGATCCGATTAATAAAACTGAATTTATAAATGCTTATAAAATTTAGATAAACTATATTATAATTAAATTTACGAGTCTGTGGCTCTTTAGCTCAATAATAATTGTAAAATGTTTAATAAGAGTTTATAGTGATTGAGCTGGTCTTAATCACCATCAACTGATTCCTACTAGTTGGTCCATCGACCAATGAGCGGAATACCTGAGAAATTTGAGAATTATTATGTTGATTTAAAAAGGTATCCCGTCTCCTTCCAGCAAATCATTAACTTTTTCTCCTAAGGTAAAGGTGGATGTGTTCCAGGGAACATATGTGAGAGTGATTGTTTATTACAGTGTTATGGGCCCCACCGTCATATTGGTATAGTTGTGAAGAGGAATGTTTTTCAACCTGGACATCAATATCTAAAGGAGAAGAAATTTTATTGATCCACTATTACCCGACATATTTCAGGATGTTTGCCTGTTAAGGTGGGAGAGGCAAGGACTTGTAAAATTAGGGGATTTCTTTCAAGGACCGAGGTTGGCATCATTTGAGAAGCTTTATGTTAGATTCAATTTAAACCATAGGGATTTTTTGAAATATTTTCCATTCTGTGATTTCTTATATAGGAAAACTGGGGGTCACAATGGGTTCTGTAAGGTACTGTTGCTGGAGTTGATGTTGGTGTCCAACCAATGCACGATTCACCAGATTTATTTAAATCTGGGCTCTAACACTCTGGATGATCTTTAGAAACACAATAGCAAGTGGCAGCAGAGACTCGATTCCAGGGATCTCAGCTTTTATAAGTCCGTGGAGTACAGTTGTACTTTACTCTGCTCCTCAGGGTTGCAGGTGCAGCATTACAAAATGATATTTGACCTATATATCACTCCTGCAAAGATCGCTAAGTGGGGGATACAGAGGGGGCATGTTGTCCATGATGTTGAACTCCGGAAGCAGACTAGATCCATATGTATTGTCCATGCTCATGGCTAGATCCACTCAGACTTGGGATCTCCAAATTTCTGGGAGATGTCCTCGATGTTAATGTGGTATTGAACCTGCAAATGATGCTTTTAGGGTTACAGTAGACAGGGGATTCTACAACTGAGGAGTATCTAGTATTTATTGCCTTGGCAGTATGTTGTATATGCATTGCCTCAGCATGGCTTGATCCTCAATCCCCCTCCTTTCAGCAATGGCAAGGGTGTTTTTTGACAGTCTTTAAACTAGAGACTGTGCTATATGATCATAAAGGCAGGAAGGCTAAGCTGAAGGAGAAGATAATCTGCTGGCCCCTTTCAGACTGAGTAAATTGCCGCATGCAGGCTCGAGGTCTGATTTCCGGCTGAATTAAGGTCATTGTGGAGCTCTTGTGGCAGTGTAAGGGAAAATTTCGTGCAAATAAAGTTTATGTATATGCATGGGCTTAGCACTTTAGAGCTTAGGTAAACGGATGCTGTCAACACTTTAAGAATATGATGAATTGGATATTTGCTTTTCTTTTCATGGTACTGTGATGTATCCTTTTTAAATCTAGGTATTAAATGCACCAGTTCGAGTAGTATTTATATTCACTACGATATGAATTATGTATATATATTTTTGTCCAATCTCAATTTGTGATTTTCTGCCTATATGGATATTTGCCTCATTGACCTATTGTGCATAAAATCACTCTCAAAATCACTAGCGCTTTAGAGATTAGTACTCTCTATTTGCACATTTGAAGCACTTTAGAGATTGGGTAATCTCATGCTCTTACCATTTTCAGAATGAGAAGATTTGGAAAATATGGTATATTGCACTGTGATGTATCTTGTCTGGGTATTATATGCACTACATCCATTAAGTTAGGTATTTAATATATGTGTCCTTGTAGTTTTTACATCTACTACGATATGAATTAGATGCATATGCTCTTTGGCGAACTGGTATAATTTATTCCCATCTGTGTATGCCCTTACTCCCCATGTCTTTTTTCTCTTGTTTAAAATGATAAAGTAAAAATTTTAAAAGCATCAATAAAAAAAAAAATAATATATATATATATACATATATATATATTCACTGAAAAAACCATAGGTTTTAGGGACAGTTATAGTTAGTTGGACATTGCACTCGTACAAAACCCGTGAAATTCCCCGTTATAGTTAGTTCAGGTAACTATAACTCGCGCTCCGCAATGCACTGCTGATGACGTCACATATTACATCACTCATGACATGGTCAGTGACATCACTGATGACATCACTGATGACATCTCAAATGACATCACTGATGACATCACTGATGACATCATCCATGTGATAATTTCATGCATCTTCTCACACCCTAATATAACTTTTGATACACCCACTCTAAATTACAGACTGCCATTCTCAAAACCATACACACTCCAATATCAATAACTACATACCCACACACTGATTCTTAGGTCTACACACACACATCTACTCACTCACCCGTACAGTCACTCATACTTACAGTCAATTTTTAAATGTATTAATTGTTATATTTATTTTTTTGATACTGATTTACTACATTTTTTTAAACTATTTATTTTTAGATATTTTATCTTTTAAATTACATTGTAATTACATTATACATTACATTACAAAATATACTTTCTCAGAATGAATTACTTTAGTTTAAATACTTTGCAAATAGGCAATAGACTTTTAAGTACAGTAGTTACAGTTGTTGCAATGGGCAACACAATTTCAAACACAATGCAACATTGAGCTCAATGTGAATTTCTACTTAAATGCAATTAGTTACTTTATGGATTACTTTTCTAACCACAGGACTGGATCCTAGATTCAGTCCTGGCACATCTCCTGTAAACAGTTGAGTAAAAGCGTTTTGGTTACAGTAGTGATTTTTAAGGAATATTATTGTATTTTAAAAGTTGACACAGAGAAACTTTTTCACATAGAATCACCAATGTTATCCTATGGGAGGAAATTCACTTAGCAGGTAAGTAGTGTTATCGTTACTTTTTCTTACTCACTGGTGGATCCTGGATCCAGCACTGGTGCATCTCCTGTAAACAGTTGAAAGAATGCGTTTAAGTCATACAGGCGATTTTTAAGGAATATTTGTAGTTTGTGAAAATCGACACTTTGAAACTTTTCTGCTGAAAACCAGACAATGGATTCCTATGGACGGAAATACAAGTTACTGGTAAGTACGGTTAGAATTACTTTTCAGGGTCAGTGCTGGGCTAAAAGATGCAGCACTGGGTTCTCTCCTGATAACAGGTGAGTAAATCGGAATTCGTAGTTCTGCTGATTTTAGAGGAATATTTGTAAGTTTCAAAACTTGAAACTTAGAAACTTTTTCAGCAAAAAGCAGGCAATGATATCCTATGGAAGGAAATTCAAGTTACTGGTAAGTACGGTTAAAATTACTTTTCAGGATTAGTACTGGGCTCAAAGATGCAGCACTGTGGTCTCTCCTGATAACAGGTGAGTAAATCGGAATTCGTAGTTCGGTTGATTTTAGAGGAATATTATAAAGTTCCAAAACTCCACACAGAAAAATTTCCAAGTGAAACCAGTCAATGTTACCCTATGGAAGGAAATTCAAGTTACTGGTAAGTATGGTTAGAATTACTTTTCAGGATCAGTACTGGGCTCAAAGATGCAGCACTGAGGTCTCTCCTGATAACAGGTGAGTAAATCGGAATTCCTAGTTCTGCTGATTTTAGAGGAATATTTCTAAGTTTCAAAATCGACACTTAGAAACTTTTTCAGCAAAAAGCAGGCAATGATATCCTATGGAAGGAAATTCAAGTTACTGGTAAGTACGGTTAAAATTACTTTTCAGGATTAGTACTGGGCTCAAAGATGCAGCACTGTGGTCTCTCCTGATAACAGGTGAGTAAATCGGAATTCGTAGTTCAGCTGATTTTAGAGGAATATTTGCACAATGGTGAAGGAAGGGGTGGGGCCTGAGGTGACATGTCTGCAAACACGCACTGTGGCGCGTTTTAAGTTGTAGAATTAATTCCTCCTCAATCTTGAGGGTCCCTAGGGGCCAACTAGCCCACCAGGAACCTCCAGTATGCGCCAGGGGCTGCGTTGCAGAGAGGTGTACAGAGGCCACGCCCCTTTACAACACTCTGCAACGCAGCTCCGTGGCGCTTACTGGAGGTACCTGGTGGGCTAGTTGGCCCCCAGGGACCCTCAGGAATGAAGAGGATTTAATTCCCCATCTTAAAATGCGCCACCCCAGGGCCTGTTTGCACACATGTCACCTGAAGCCCCGCCCCCTCCCTTCACCACTGTGCAAACGCGCCCCGTGGTGCATTTTAAGTTGGGGGATTAAGTCCCCTTGAATCCTGAGGGTCCCTGGAGTCCAACTAGCCCACCATGTACCTCCAAAAAGCACCACAGAGCTGCGTTGCTGAGAGGTGTAAAAAGGGGCGTGGCCTCTGTACACCTCTCTGCAATGCAGCTCCCTGGAGCATACTGGAGGTTCCTGGTGGGCTAGTTGGCCCCCAGGGGCCCCCAGTATTTAAGGGGAAATCGTTCCCCATCTGCAAACGCGCCAGGGGACGCGTTAGCAGACTGCTGCAGGGTGGGGGCGGGGCCTCTGGCACGATGCCGGTTTTTAAAAAATATTTTTTGTATGGGAGGGGGCTGCGTGGCCCCCTTCCCTTGGCCTCTTTGGCCCCGGGACCCCATCACCCGGGGCATGAGGATTTTCATTTTTTTTTAAATTAAAATAAAACGGGAAGGGGGTTGCGTGGCCCCCTTCCCTGGGCCTATATTGGCCCCGGGACCCCATCCCCGGGGTATGCCCTCTTTTTTTAAATTTTAAATATTTGGAGGGGGCTGCGTGGCCCCCTCCTCAGGCCATTTAAGGCCCCGGGGACCCCATCCCCGGGCCGGCCTTTCGTTTTTTTTTATTCAAAGTTTATTTTTATTTTTGGGAGGGGGGCCGTGTGGCCTCCTCCCGGGCCACTACTTGCCCCGGGGACCCCATCCCCCGGGGCTGGCTCTCTCTGTTGGGGACTGTGGGGGTCCCCAATCCCCCACAGTCCCGCCGGCTCCCCGCGTCCCTCGGGAGCCGGCATTGCTTTTCCACATGGGGAGCTGCCAAGATGCAGCTCCCCGTGTGGAAAGCAATCTGCTTTGAATTTTGGAAGAGAGAGCAGGTTTCCCTGCTCTCTCTTCCAAAATCCAAAGCAGTTTGTTATGACAGGACGGGAGCCGCGAGGCTCCCGCCTCTGCCATAGCAAACTACAGTGTCCCGGGGTAGGCACCCTGGGACACTGCAGGAGCCGGCCCTGGGGATGGCGGTCCCCAGGGCCATCAAGGGCTCCAGGAGGAGGCCGCGCGGCCCCCTCCCTTCAACTGCACAGCCCCGGGGAGGTGGTGGTCCCCGGGGCTCTGGGGGTCCGTAACCTACCCCACATTTATTTTCTAAGTGTCCCGGGGAGGTGGTGGTCCTCGGGCATGTGGGGGACTGGAGCCCCCACACGTTATTAAAAATTAAAAAAGAAGCCCCGGGGGTGGCGGTCCCCGGGCTGCGGGAGGGCAGGAGATCCCTCCCGCACCATTTTTTATAAAGCCCCGGGGTGGCGGTCCCCGGGCTTAGGGCTTGGGGCCTTAGAGGCCCCCATATAAAACATAAACCCACCTCCGCATGCCCCCGGGACTTGGGCCACCCGGGGGCAAAATACAATCGAAGCGCGGAGACCGCGGTTCGATTCTTTTATCGGCGGGATCCGCGCACCCTAAGCGCATCCCGCCGATTTAAAAAAAAATGCTTTTCTGCCCAGGGGGTCCTTGTGGGACCCCCTGAGCAGACCTAGGGGTCAGGGTGTTTCTACCCTGCCCCCTTTTTGCGCTTTGCGCACTTAGTTTCTGTCCCTCGGTTCTACCGAGGATAAAATGGCTGCCAACACTTCCTGATTTGGAGTGTTGACAGCCACTTGACAGCCAATTAGCATGCAGCTCGTGATCGGGAGGGTACGCGGACCCTACTCGGCCATAGATATATATGTGACTTTACTTTTGATTTTCTCAGGAACTACTGAACGGATTTACACCATTTAAGCAAAAGGTACGACACTGAACCAAGGGCTACCTCTTTGCCAAATTTGGTGTAATTCCGTTCAGCAGTTCGGGCTGTAGCTGCGACTAAAGGTTCCTATGGAAAATGAATGGGGAAAACGCGTTTTGGGACTTCCTTTTTCTCGGCCCCCGCTTGACGAATCACCCCGAGACTTTCAGGATAGGAGCGGAGCGGAGCGCCCCAACAAGTTGGAAACTTTCGCGAAGATTTGTCAACCGGCGCCAACGTTATTTCAAATAGAATGTTGCGGATTTCCTATGGAAAATAGGTCCTAACTATAACTATCTACTGGCGACCGCCAGTAGATAATATATATATATAGAACGCAAACAACGTAAATTTGAAAGAGATGAGAGAGATTATCGGTGCGGAAGAATTCTGACATTCGCTAGGAAATTTGACAAACTCCATTCTAACCTCAATAAAGATCGAGCACTGGGAGCAGCAGACAGAGGAAGATGGGAGTCTGGCACTAGCCTCAGCTCTGATATGGGTTCTATTGATAGCAACACCTCAAACCCTCTGAAATTGTGTCTTTTTCCAAGGAACTGCGCTCCTACAGGAAATGAACGAAAGGTCAATAAGAAGGAGAACAAGGGGCAGAGGAGGCAAAACAAAAGCGAAAGACGGAGAAATCGCCGCAAACAAAAACAGCAATACTGGCATGGGAACAAGGGGCCAGCCCAGGAAGGAGAAGTAATGGCCGTACAACAACTAACGGTAATGAATCTATCTAAAAGACATTTAACTGACATTGAAGAAGTACTTAAATTGGGTCTCACATTTTGTCCTGACATACCACTTAATTATACACAAACACGCATTGACCTTTATCTGTTTACACGCAAACTCAAACTTTACAAGATACATAATTTTAGAAAGAAGAGTGAGCGCACTACACAAGATAGCAGGCAAACAACGTCATTATGCATTGAAGACTTAATTGTTCTTATGACACTCCAAGCACTTGAAGAAACACCTGAAATTCAGGGTACTCAAGTTGTAGACCCTTCAGATTCCAGCAATATTTCTGTTCTATCCAGTCTAGGTATTGAACAAACAGCGCCTAGTATGACAGCGTTTAGAGCCAAATCCAAGTATATGCCACAAATTGCCAGGGACAACATAGACATCTTCCACGAAGCTGTGAATCAAGATATTTTACAGCTATTAAATAAGCCAGTTGATAATTCAAATATAACAAAGGCACAGAGGAATGCCATATCATCATTACAGAATGATGAAAGCATTATAATTAAACCCTCAGATAAGGGCGGGAACATCATTCTGTGGGATAAAAAGACTACATACACGAGGCTATGAGGCAACTTAGCGATACTGTATGTTATACGAGAGTGGATAAATCCTATTTAGTGGGATTACATGATAGATTTAATAATCTGTTAAAAAAGTGGTCTGATGACAACTTATTAAATTGGGATGAGCAGCAATTCTTGAAAAATAGCACACCAACAATTCCTACTCTCTATCTACTCCCCAAGGTACATAAGGACCCACTACATCCACCAGGGCGTCCAATAATTTCATCAAAAAATAGTCTTTTTGAGAAAGTATCTGTTTATGTTGACCATTTTCTGTCTGGATATGTGAAGGATTTAACCTCGTATGTGAGAGATACGAAGGATTTTTTGCAAAAAATTGAAAATTTACATTGGAATGATGATCAAATGCTAGTATGCCTGGACGTCGAAAGTCTTTATACTAACATTAGACACAGAGACGGTCTTAAGGCCTGTGAACATTTTTTAAAAACAAGAAGTTTGCATCTACTATCCCACACAAACATGTTGTTACAAATGATAGAGATATGCTTGACTGAAAATGTGTTTTTGTTTAATGGGCAACTGTATAAACAGATACAGGGCACATCGATGGGCACCTGCTTCGCTCCCAGCTGCGCCAATCTTTTGGTGGGCTGGTGGGAGAAGCAGGTGCTCTGGAGTGATCACATGGAACATTGGACAAGTAAAGTGAACATATGGCTAAGGTACATCGACGATGTCTTTTTTGTATGGGAGGGCGGAGAAGCAGAACTTTTACAGTTTGTTGATGTACTGAATCAAAATACTGTTAATCTTAAATTTATGATGCATCATAGCCAACAAACAGAAGAATTTCTTGACATTAGATTGACAATTGAGAACAACCAGTTGACAACAGATCTTTTTAGGAAAACAACAGCGGGTAATTCCATACTACACTCAGCTAGCTGCCATCCCCCAATTTTAGATGGAGTATTCCATTCAGTGAATTTTTAAGAGCTAAAAGAAACTGTAGCTCTGAGGGGAATTATCAAAGAAACAAAAAAGAGATGAAAGCTAGATTTCGAGCCAGAGGTTATTCACCAAAAATATTGAAAATAGGTGAAAATAGAGCTGACTCCATTAAGAGAAATGAAGCCCTTTACCAAGCACCAAAAATTAAACAGAGTGGAGAGGGATCACCGATCAGGTTGATTACTACATACAGTACTCAATCTGCACTGTTTCATAGAATAATTAAGAGAAGGTGGGATATTCTCACACAGGATCAAATGTTGAGAGAAAAATTGGGATGCCATCAGTCCATAACATACAGAAAGGGCCCCTCTCTCAAAGACATGTTAGTCAGAAGTCATATGGAATCTCGTAAATCCACTTGGCTTGAAAAACTGGTGGTTTCCACAAGTGTGGAAAATGTAAAGCATGTAGTAACAGCCAGAATGTCAGTGAAGTAAAACTACAGAGAACCAATAGACAGTGGGTCATAAGGAAAAACATCAGTTGTGGGACTGATTTTGTCATTTATGTAATCACTTGCCCTTGTGGCAAGTGGTACATTGGGTCCACCACATTTCCCGTGAAGAAGAGGATCTTAGAGCATTGGCGAGCCATCACGAACAAAGATTTTAGTTACAGTACTGCTAGACATTTTAACCAGGCACATAATGGGGATTGGACCGTTGCTAAATATTTTGCCTTAGACACAATCCCCAAGAACCCAAGAGGAGGCAATCGAGTCCAATCGCTTAGGAGATCCGAATCTAGGTTTATCTTGCAAGCAGGGAGCGTTTCTCCATTTGGAATGCATAATGATGAGGAGATGCATGTGCATCTGTAATTCTGCCTTTTATAAATAATGAATTCAGGAACTGGAGTTTACACATTATATGAAGATATCATTTTAAATTCACTGTAAATATTCACTGTTTAATTCCTTATTTGACATGTGTTTTGCTAATTTGAGAATCAAAGTTAGGTGTGAGAATATTAGATACAATGACAAATTATTCTTAGAATTTGAATGTGTTTCTTTATGATTGAATACTTCAACACCATCAATATTCTTAGGAATTGTGAATATTGAATATACTATCTGTATAAAATGCATAGAATATGTTATTAACTGAATTGTTGATTTTGTTTTTTTACAGATCCATTATGGATTTACTTGAACACCTTCTTCACAGCTAAATATAGAAAGTATGAGCACGGGGAACCGGATGTTTTTTGAACAACCGATCTCTATCATCTAGTATATTTTTTTCAAAAGCAAGTGAATTAGGATATCATGTTATAGAAGGTACTAAACCATGATTTACGTTGAATCTATGGAGGTTCTGAGAAAGAAACCATTTTATTAATATTTTTGTAAAGTGTTAAAACAATTTAATAGAAAATTATGCAATGTGATACATATATACGGGGTACTATACCCATAATGATTGGTGTGGAGATTTATGAAGTAGGGTCTTTCTAACTGAACATATGTCATTTTGAATTGGTCTGATAATGATGACATTCATATTACGAAAATTTAGTGAAAATGTATAAAATCAATTTGGTTTGTAAAACACATAAGGTCAAATGCACGATGATTTTGTTTTGGACAAAGGTGTGGTATATATGTTTTACACTTTTTAGTATTGGTGGATTGGGTTTGTATATAGTCTTTTTTCAATGTCTGCATCATGTGTGATGTTTGCTAAAGTTATAAAAAAATGTGTACTCAGGGTAAAGGTCATGTGACCAAGAGCTGTTGAGCTCGAAACGCGTCTTTTTGTGCCCGTGAATAAATCTAAACTGAGAACCTTGGATCGGTGTGGCTCGTTGCTTACTAGAAAGTGTAAGCATGGTGGTGGATATATATATATATATATATATATATATATATATATATATATATATATATATATTGACAACAAAACCGGTCGCCAGTAGATAGTTATAGTTAGGACCACGTTTCCATAGGAAAAGCATTTTTGATGTGCTTATAACTTTGGCGTCGTTTGACGAATCTTTACGAAATTTTCCAAAAAGTTCCTCTTTCAGGTTAGCTCCTATCTTAAAAGTTTGGGGGATTCGTCAAGGGGGGCTAAGAAAAAGGGGGTCCCAAAACATGTTTTCGCCATGCAATTTCCATAGGAAACTTTAGACAAGGCTACAGGTCAAACTGCTGAACGGAATTACACCAAATTTGGCAGAGAGAAAGGTCTTGGTCCAGAAAGCACGCTTTTGTTTAAATGGGGTAAATCCGTTCAGTAGTTTTAGAGAAATATCAAATTTTCCAGATATCGATATTTAAGAATTCTGACATCTGATTGGTGAGGCGTTACGAGCACGAGCTTGCGGCTGATTGGCTGCGAACTGTTGAAACTAGGAAGTGTTGGCAGCCATTTTGTGATTCAGTCCGTCAGCTCACAACTCTCCCTCTACAAGGCATGAGGTCCGTTGTTCTACCTCTGCGAGGCAACACTACAAATATACAGCAGCTCTGTGTGTGTGAGATACCCCTTTCACGGTCCCTCTCCCCACATCACCAGCTCGCGGCTATGCCTTTAGAAGCCAGTCCGTTGCCTCGCAGCTCTGCGACTGCGAGCTGTCAGCCATTTTGTGACTCAGTCCGTCAGCTCGCATCTCTCCCTCTAAAAGGCATCGGATCTGTAATTCTACCTCTGCCAGGCAATACTGAAAATATCCCACAGGTCTGTCTGTGCGAGATACTTCTTTTACGCTCCCTCTCCCCACATCATCAGCTCGCGGCTATGCCTTTAGAAGCCAGTCCGTCGGCTCGCAGCTCTGTGTCTGCGAGCCGTCGGGCCCGCAGCTCTACCTCTGTGAGCCACCTAGTTAGCTCGTAGCTGTGTCTGCGCTAGCAGGCCCGTCGGCCCGTTACTCTCCCTCTGCGAGTTAGCCCGTCTGGTTGCAGCTCGGAGGGCTCGCAGCTGTATGTCTGCGAGCCAGCCCGTTAACTGATAGCTGTGTCTCTGCTAGCAGGCCTGTTGGCCCGTTGGTCTCCCTCTGCGAGTCAGACCACAGCTCTCCCTCTGCGAGCCAGTACGGTGCTGTGCTTTTGCAAGCCAACGGCTCGTAGGTCTCCCTCTGCGAGCTGAGCCCACGGGCCGCAGCTCTTCCTCTGCGAGCCTGCCCGATGGCCCGCAGGTGTCCCTCTGCTAGCCGAACTGCAGCCGACACTCTGCGAGCCGAAATTGGGAATATAAGGCGGCTCTAAAAAGAGCCCTTGTGTTTATTAGTTGGAGCTACATATAAGTGCGGATGCACAGCTTCAGGTTAATCAGGAAAACTCGGTTTCCCTCATCTGTGAAGTGTACTCCATCACTTCTGTAGATATCAGCCCATATCAAAACGTATGTTGTTGTTGTAGATCGACCCCATTCTATGGTCTCTGAGGTATGCAGACACCGCTTTATTGACATTCTTCCTAGATTTTTCAATCTTATGACAAAATTGGTTTGACCATTTCCACTTCTGTCTTTGGCATATATTGGAATATACAAAGACAGTTTGAGGCAAAAGTAACATCAATTGTCCAAAGGTGTCCTTCATAAGCATTTCCAAACCTACCCCAGTCAATGTGCCTAGGTCATTACCACCACAGTGCACAATCATGAGATCAGGGTATTGGAGATGCAAACAGGTTTTAACCAAAGGGAGCAATTGTTCAGGAAGGTGGTTAGTGGCTACTTTGTTAGTATATGGTAGGCCTTTGGTATGTGCTGTATATTATGGGCCAAACAACGATAATCCAGAGTTCCTGGAAAAATTAGAGTCCTGTCTGTTGGAAACAACAGCCCTGATTGTTTTAGGGGGAGACTTTAATTTGGTACTAAATAAAGGATTAGATAGGACGTCGAAAGCTAACTATAATAGCCCGCCGAAATCTTTCTCTAGACTTATAAACATTATGAGGGAATTTAATCTAGTAGACATATGGCGGACATTAAAGAAGGATAAGAGAGAATTCACATTTTATAGCAAAAAATACAGACACCATTCTTGTATAGACTATTTTTTAGTTGATCAGGAGCTGTGTGGAGAGGAGATGGAGGTGACCCATATTCCGGCAATAATATCAGACCATTCTGCGGTTGTACTATCTTTAAAGTATCGTCTTCCTGAGGAGTCCAGAAGGTGGACCCTTGATAGGGCAATTCTTTTAGATGAAAAGGTTATTGAAGACTTAAGGGATAAATCAGAGAGTTTTTTCAGTATCAATAATGGTTCAGCAGAGGAGAACATAGTTTGGGATGCTTTTAAAGCGTATCTAAGGGGGCTCCTAACTTCTAATATGATAGGGAAAAATCGAGCTGAGAAGCAAGATAGAGAAAGGGCTATCCAAGATATTAAGAATAAAGAGGGTGAGTTACAGAAGGCGTCCATTGAGGATTCAAATAGTGTGGGGGCTCTAAATAAAGAACTGGAGGGCTTACAAGCTGCATTTAGGGCAAAAATGGATCAAATATCTTTGGATAGGTGGAAGGCGAGCAAACTCCAACATTTTGCCTACGGCAAAAAGTGTGGCTCGCTATTAGCTTGGGAAGCTAAAGCAGATAGGGCCAGGAACACAATACGAGAGCTAATCAGTGGCGAAACGGGAGTCCTTTTGAATATTAATTCAGATATGTGTAAGGAGGCTTGCAGATATATGCAGGAGTTATATAAAGAGGATACTGCACCTAGCCAAGTGGAAATAAAGGAGTGGCTTATGTCAACAACCCTTCCTCGGCTATAGTCTGAACATGTGAAAACCCTTGAAGGAGAGATTATGGAGGGGGAGATAAGGGCTCAGTGTAAAAAAATGGTAAAGGGAAAGGCAGCTGAGCCGGATGGCCTCCCCATAGAAGTATTTCTCTGTATTATAGATATTGTAATCCCTGTTCTTCAGGTTCTATTCAATAAGGTATATTTGGGTGGAAAAAGGGTCCCCCAATCCTGGTTAGCCACAGTCACTATGATCCAGAAGCCTAATAAAGATCCACGAAAGATAGATTCTTACAGGCCGATTTCACTATTAAACACAGATTATAAGATCTTTTCTGGGATCATTGCAGCTCGGCTGGCTAGAGTAATACGGGAGGTTATCCACCCTAACTAAAGGGGCTTTATTCCCGGGAGGCAATTGAATAAGCTTACCTTCCAGTTATTAGGAGCTATTGACCTGGCAGAGGCTTGGAAACTGCCTCTAACGATAGTGGCAGTGGACGCAGCCAAGGCCTTCGACCAGGTACATTGGCCCTACCTATGGGAGGCCTTGCGAAGTTTTGGTTTCCAACAAATATGGTATCGGCAATTCAGACTTTATATCATTGCCCTAAAGCTAGAGTCCTAATAAATGGGAGGTTGTCAGAATGGTTTGAAATTTCTAGAGGTACAAGGCAGGGCTGCCCCCTTTCCCCGCTTCTCTTTAATATATATATCGAGCCGCTAGCAAACCTGATTAGGTCTGACTTGGCTATAGGTCTGACTTGGCTATTACTCCTTTCAAGTCGGGCACTTTTGAAGTTAAGTTAGGGCTTTATGCTGATGACCTGTTGCTTTATACAAATAACCCGCATGAGGCAATCCCAAATTTGATGAGGAAGGCGGAGGTCTTTGGCTATATTTCAGGGTATAAAGTGAATCCGGAGAAAACAGAGATTATGGACTGGAACCAGGGGGTGGTAAGTTGTGGGGCAAAGAACCAAATAAGATACCTTGGAATACAAATAACCCAGAAGATGGAAGATATCATAAAAGTAAACTGGAAGAAGGTTAGCGACGATGTAATAGGTTTACTCTCTAAGTGGGCGAACTTACCTCTTAATATCTATGGTAGGGTTAACCTTATTAAAATGATCATTTTGCCAAAAGTGTCATTCTTATTTAACACTATCCCATTGACGTTCCAAAAGAAAGATATAGCAAAACTACAGGGGAGAATAGGGAGTTTTATTTGGGAATCCAAAGGCCCGAGGATTTCCTGGAAAAAATTACGTAGGAGATTAGACAATGGAGGATTGGCTTTACCAGACATTTTTGCATATTGCTACGCCTTCCAATTCAAGAATATCCGTATGTTGGCCCACAAAGTAGACAATTCATCAATAGGCACGCTTTTTGAGGCTTTATTGACTGATGTACCGGATGGTCAAATTGGTTTTCTTTTTAAGTACGGAGACCCAATTTTGTTTTTAAAAGTGCGGCTTAAGATTTTAAAGTCCGCCCTGAAAATATGGATGTACGTCCGAAAACAATTGAGAATTCCTTATTTTTCAACATGGGCACCAATCTGGGACTCTCCTGGTACACCTGAGTGTCTGAGGGATCAACTGAGTCAACCCCTTATAAGAGGTGGTATTTTTCGCTGGGCAGACCTTAAGGTTGGTAATAACTTGATGAGCTGGGAAGCATTGAGTGATTGTACCAACGGCTTGCTGACTAGGTTTAAATATTATCAACTCAGTGCCTGGTGGGTAAGGCAAGACTGGGCAGAGAGGGAAGATGATAACTCTGATCAAGTAATGAGAACCGGACAATGGCGTAAGGAAACATCATTTTGGTATTGGGTTTTTGTGGAGGCGGACGGAAATATCGAAACCGAAGTTCATAAATTGTGGGGTGAAGAGCTGAATAATCGAGACTTGATGCAAATGTGGGGCAATTCATATGTCACACTGCGTAAAGTAGTAAAGTCCGCACCACTAAAACGAAATCATTTGTTTAGTTCTCATCGGGTATATTGGTCTCCTGAAAACTATCGAAGGTTACTGGCAAGGTATATACATGTCCCAGGTGTGCGCAGATGGAGGCGGACGATATACATTTGTTTATGTCATGTTCAAAAGTTGTTTCTTTTGGAACGCGATTAATGCTTTCCTGGATGAAATTATCGGAATACAACTAAAAATAACAATTAGTTTAATCTTTTTGGATCTAGTTTGGATCAAGAAATGCAAATTTCTGCAGTAGAATCCAATTTTCTATTTTATGCTGTCTTGTTAGCAAGACGGGAAATCTGTAAACTATGGAAATCTGGGAATTCTCAGATTTTTTCTGAATATTTGAAGAGTGTTATTCATGTTAGTGAATCAGATATGGCGTGCGATCAAAAAGCAGAGAGAGTGTGGGCTCCGTTGGTAAAGTGGAGAGAAAAAGAAATGTGAGTCCGATGATTATGCCATCTACTCTGTTGGTCATATTATCTCCTTATTTCCAGGGTTGGTCTTGTGAGTGCGGAGATGGAATTGGAAACAGCAGTATACTTGTGGGCGATGGCGCAATGGTCTAGTTCTATGGTCTTCGGTCCGGTCCCTCAAAACAAGACATAGAAAGACGAGAGTATCAACCCATCAAGTTATTCGGCAAAATGAGGACACAAAAAAAAAAAAAAAAGGGAGCAATTGGTGCCACTTCAATTCTTTCTGTGCAAACCATTTAATGTGCACATTTTGTAAACCTAGGTCTAGGTCAATATGTCTCTGTTCTGCATACCTCTTGCACCAGAAAACATAGCTATGTCCTCACAATCCACACTAGCATTTTGAAGGTATGGCTAGAAGATATGGATAAATGTCTGTAGCTCATGCAGTCCGTTCGTAGAATGAGAGATATGTTTAAACATGGGGAACTACTTTTTTTTCACATACAAAACGTTAACCGATTGGGAGATGAAATGTATTGTGTCCTAAAAAGTAGGGCGTATTTTAGTTTTGATGAAAAGCATCTTTGTGATTGGTTCATAAAAAGCAGTTTATACGTGGAGTACATATTATAGGATGAAATTTGCTCAGCTCAACCACACCTGCTAATTGTATTTGGAAGGTGCAGTTCAAACTTGAAAGAATGGTGAACTTTTGACCTGCACGTGCCGTTAAATGTTGGAGAAAATGTTGCAAAAAATATATCGGTAGGTTTAAAAAAATTATGAACTTTTAACCTGCACATGTCGTAGAATGTTCTAGAAAGTGTTGATACAATACGTTGAACTTTTCACCTGTATGTGTCCTTAAAAAAACTGTTTATATGGAAAGTTCAAAAATAACCAATAAAGAGAGGTTTTGCAATCTAAAAAAAATAAGGAACTATTCTGATTTGTTCTTTACATGTATTTATGTGTGGAGCAACAGGGAAATTGTGCCATTACTGGTTCCATTCTTGATGAAAGCGGTGCATTACATGTACTGTGTGACAAGAAAAGAATTGCATGCGTTTGTGACATTTGAAATCTGCATACCAACTACGAAGGTAAATTAGAAATTAAGAAGGTGTGTTATGTGTTTTGTAGTAGTCGTTAAGTGTTTGAGACGATATTTTTAACTTTGGAAGTATTTTTTATTTCTAAATAACATAGTGTTAGTAAAGTCTGGTGTTTTATTGGTTCTAAAATATGCATAATGAGTAACTAGTTGTTAGACAAGTACTTTATAGATGTTTAGGAGTTTTTCACAAACAAAAGGTGTAAGTTGTCATCTGTAAAGACTGTGGGCGATATTCTCAAGACCAGCGATAACATTATCGCCGCTTAGCGGCAGTTTCCTGCCGCTAAAGCGGCGATAATGTTATCGCCATTCTTGTGAATATGGCCCTGTATGGTTTTGAAAATTCGATGTAGCGTTAATTTCCATTTGTATATCTATTGCGGCAAGATAAACAGAATGTCGCACGTTTGGAAATTATGCTCAGTCTGGAAATAGTGGAGAAGGGGTGACAGTAGAAAATTCATGTGTTATTAACTTAACAGAGATGGAAAAAAAGAAGAAATGTTATGTGCACAGTTTGTGGTCTCATTTTTTACACTGAGAGGTAGATTTCAATGTCAGTCAAGGCTGGTGTGGTACTGCGAGGCTTTACATTTGGGTGTTCTTAGGAAATCTAAGTTGTTGGGGAGCGTTTCCTCAGAAGTCATTTTTTTACATATGTGAGAGATAAAAAATAAATGAAAATGTTCTTTGTATATTTTCTGTACGATTTTGTTCACAGTGCTAAAGTAAATGTGATTATTAGTGAGAGTAATTGTCATGGTGTGTTCCTCTACTGCATATATGCAGGCGTTTTAAGTGGTCCGGGTCTTATCAGTAGTAGGCTCCGCCACCCCTTTAAGAGAGCCGCCAATTTTTTCATCCCAGTTAAAGCTGTTAATATACGTATAGTAAAGGGACGGTACATAAAAAGTTTGGAATTACACCTTCATTTACTCTGTCTACCTTGCACCACCATTTTGTGCTCGCAGCAGTACTGTTTATAAAAATAATCTAATACACCTTTTTGTATTATAAAAATAGCACTTATAGGTTTATTGGCATATTGGTAGAATTTGTACTATATAAAGAATGTTGCAATTAGTTTCAATGGTATAGAAATGCACTGTATTATGTAGGAAATATTACATATGCATAGGTTGTGATGTCATTTTTTTACTGTAAGGTACTTTTTGAGTATAATTGAAAACAGGTGATATACTGTGAACCCGTTCAGAATGTGCACAGATTACATAGAGAGTAAATGGACAAAGTAAACGTGCACGTTGCTTTGTGTATGTATGCATGGTTTGAATCATTTGATGATACTTTAAGACATAATCTAAACACTATTTCTGCTTTACAATTGGGTGCAGTGCACAGTGTTAGTAGTTAGTAACTAGATGCTGGTAAAGGTATTATTTATTGCTCGTTCGTACCAAGTAAAAGTGGAGAGGGGCGTTTCTTTACAAGAGATATTTTATAAATGTGTGAGAGATAAAAAACAATGAAAAATGTTCTTAGTAAATTTTCTGTACGATTTTTTAACACATGTAAACTAACTGTGATTATAAGTGATGACAATTGTTAGGGTGTGTGTCTGTGCTGAATATACGCAGGACTTTAAGTGGGCTGGGTCTTACCGGTGCTGAACACTGCTACCCCTTTTAAACACCCGCATTTTTTATCCCACTTAAAACGCTCAATAGACGTTATAGTTAGAAATTAGCATTTAAAAAACCTTTGAAATTCACTGAAAAAACCATAGGTTTTACAGACGTTATAGTTAGAAATTAGCATTTAAAAACCTTTGAAATTCACTGAAAAAACCATAGGTTTTACAGATGTTATAGTTAGAAATTAGCATTTAAAAACCTTAGAAATTCACTGAAAAACCATAGGTTTTACAGACGTTATAGTTAGAAATTAGCATTTAAAAAACCTTAGAAATTCACTGAAAAAACCATAGGTTTTACAGACGTTATAGTTAGAAATTAGCATTTAAAAAACCTATGAAATTCACTGAAAAAACCATAGGTTTCAGGGATGTTATCGTTAGCTGGACATTTCACTCGTACAAAACCATAGAAATTCCACTGTTATAGTTAGTTCAGTTAACTATAACTCGCGCCCTTCGCAATGCACTGCTCATGACGTCACATATTACATCATTCATGGCATGGTCAGTGACATCACTGATGACATCACTGATGACATCTCAAATGACATCACTGATGACATCACTGATGACATCATCCACAAGATAATCTGATGCACCTCATCACACCCTAATATAACCTTTAATACACCCACTGTAAAATACACACTACCATTTTCGAAAGCATCCACACACTAATACCAGTTACTACATACTCACTCACTGATTCCCATGTCTGTATACACATCCACTCATTCACCTATACAATCACTTATACATGCAGTCACTTATCAATACAACACTATCATATGCACTCATACACCTATTCAGACACTCACACACCGCCAGTCATCCATGGAGTTACACACACCTAGTCAGTCATGCAAAGAATGAATCACACTCCTATTTACTCACCTAAACAGTTATACACACACCACCTCACTAATTCATACAGACAGTAACGCATAGTTAGTCTCTTATGTAATCACTGAAACAAGTAGAGACTCATCCATATATGCCACTCTCACAATCACTCAGTCTCACATATAGTTATTTATATACACCATCACTCACATATACTGCCTTTTACATATGTAGTTACTCACATATGTACCACTGAGACATCCATTCACTCACCAACACACCCATACACAGATTCACCCACCCATACAGCTGTTTCCACATGCACTCTTGAACCCATACACCCAGTGAATGAACCACTCACACATCTATGCAGAGAGTCAACACCTCCAACCCACCCACACACACACTCAGTCCCCCATACAAGTACTGAAGCAAACAATCAATAACCCATATAGACACTCATGTAGCTACTGACCAACCCATGTAGGAGCTTACACAACAACAGACAGACTGATACAGACATTCACACAGTTTAGTCACTAACCCATGCATTCAGTAAGACACGTTTAATGAGTCACTTATACAATTAGTTACATACCTCCTAAATCCTCCATCCACACACTTATACACCCACTCATTCTTTAATACACCTTGCCATATATATAAAACATATTTAAATTTTACAGAAACACACAGTCACTGGATGATGTCATCAGTGATGTCATCAGTGATGTCATTTGAGATGTCATCAGTGATGTCACTGACCATGCCATGAATGATGTAATATGTGACATCATGAGCAGTGCATTGCGGGGGCGCGAGTTATAGTTAACTGAATTAACTATAACAGTGGAATTTCTATGGTTTTGTACTGAAGTGAAATGTCCAGCTAACTATAACTTCCCTGAAACCTATGGTTTTTTCAGTGAATTTCAAAGGTTTTTTAAATGCTAATTTCTAACTATAACGTGTGTAAAACCTATGGTTTTTTCAGTGAATATATATATATATATATATGTATCAGGTAACCTTTTCCCATATGATTCAATGCAACGTGAATCGGAAATATATGTATATATATATATATATGTATATATATATATGTATATATATATATATATGTATATATGTATATATATTACCTACTGGCGGTCACCAGTAGGTAGTTATAGTTAGGACCTAGTTTCCATAGGAAAAGCGTTTTTTGTTTTCTCAATATCTTTGGCGTCGGTTGACGAATCTTCGCGAAATTTATATATATATATATTCACTGAAAAAAGAAGTTATAGTTAGAAATTAGCCTTTAAAAACACAAGTTTAAGACAAGTTATAGTTAGAAATTAGCATTTAAAAAACCTTTGAAATTCACTGAAAAAACCATAGGTTTTAGGGACAGTTATAGTTAGTTGGACATTTCACTCGTACAAAACCCATGAAATTCCCCCGTTATAGTTCGTTCAGCTAACTATAACTCGCGCCCCCGCAATGCACTGCTGATGACGTCACATATTACATCACTCATGACATGGTCAGTGACATCACTGATGACATCACTGATGACATCTGAAATGACATCACTGATGACATCATCCAGTGACTGTGTTTTTCTTTAAAGATTAAATATGTTTTATATATATGCCAAGGTGTATTGAAGAATGAGTGGGTGTATAAGTGTCTGGATGGATGATTTAGTAGGTGCGTGACTGACTTTATAAGTGAGTGATTAAATGTATCTTACTGAATGCATGGGTTAGTGACTAAACTGTGTGAATGTCTGTATCCGTCTGTCTGTTGCTGTGTAAGTGGCTGCATGGGTTTGTGAATAGCTACATGAGTGTCTATATGAGTTATTGATTGGTTGTCTGAGTATCTGTATGGGTGCCTGAGTGTTTGTGTGGGTGGGTGTGTGTGACTCTGTGCATAGATGTGTGAGTGGGTGATTCACTGGAGTGCATGGTTTCAAGAGTGCATCTGTGATGGACTGTATGGGTGGGTGAGTGTGCGTATGGGTGTGTTAGTGAGTGAATGTATATCTCAGTGGTACATGTGTGAGTAACTACATATGTGAAAGGCAGTATATATGTGTGTTGGAGTATATAAATGGCTATAAGTGAGAGTGTGTGATTGTGAGAGTGGCTGTATGGATGAGTGTGTACTTGTATCAGTGATTGTATAAGAGCGTAAGAATGTGCTAGTATTTGTATGAGTAAGTGAGCTGGTGTGTGTATAACTGTATAGGTGAGTAAATGGCAGTGTGATTAATTATTTGCATGACTGACTAGGTGTGTGAGTACCTCTATGGATGAGTGGCGGTGTGTGTGTGTCTATGTAGGTGTATGAGTGCATATGATAGTCCTGTACTGAGTGACCGTAAGTATGAGTGACTGTACAGGTGAGTGAGTGGATGTGTGTGTAGACCTAAGAATCAGTGAGTGTGTATATAGTTATTGGTGTTGGAGTGTGTATGGTTTTGAGAATGGCAGTCTGTAATTTAGAGTGGGTGTATCAAAGGTTATATTAGGGTGTGAGAAGATGCATCAAATTATCACATGGATGATGTCATCATTGATGTCATCAGTGATGTCATTTGAGATGTCATCAGTGATGTCATCAGTGATGTCACTGACCATGTCATGAGTGATGTAATATGTGACGTCATCAGCAGTGCATTGTGGGCGCGAGTTATAGTTAGCTGAACTAACTATAACGGGGAATTTCACGGGTTTTGTACGGGTGAAATGTCCAACTAACTATAACTATCCCTAAAACCTATGGTTTTTTCAGTGAATTTCAAAGGTTTTTTAAATGCCAATTTCTAACTATAACGTGTCTTAAACCTATGGTTTTTTCAGTGAATTTCAAAGGTTTTTTAAATGCTAATTTCTAACTATAACGTGCCTGAAACCTATGGTTTTTAAGTGAATTTCAAAGGTTTTTTAAATGCTAGTTTCTAACTATGCCTACAGAGGTAGGACATGTGAAGAAAGAAGAAAAACGCACAGAAAGAAGCAAAAGAAATGCAGAAAGAAGCAACAGAGGAGCAGAAAGAGGCCTTGTTCCAAAATCATCCTGTGCCCACAACTTTTTCCGATGTGTACTGGTGGTAACTGACTCTGACTAACCAGAGCCAGTGCTATGCTAAAATACACTTAGAATACAGTGAAAACACCTACATACACTAGGGAACACTATGCATTGGGGTACCCCTGTGATTAGCATGACCTCCTCTGTAAGTCCCTAGTACATAATAGGGCAGGGGGATTAAAACTACCTCTTAAAACGCGCTACAGGGCGCGTTTGCACAGTGGTGAAGGGAGGGGGGCCTGAGGTGACATGTGTGCAAACGAGCCCCGTGGTGAGTTTTAAGTTGAGGATTAAGTCCCCTTGAATCCTGAGTGTCCCTGGGGCCCAACTAGCCCCCCAGGTACCTACAGTTAGGACCACAGAGCTGAGTTGCAGAGAGGCGTTCCGAGGCCACGCACCTTTTTACCTCTCTGCAACGCAAGTCTGTTGTGCTTACTGAAGGTACCTGGTGGGCTAGTTGGACTCCAGGGACCCTCAGGATTGAAGGGGACTTAATCCCCCAACTTAAAACGCGCCACAGGGCCTGTTTGCACACATGTCACCTCAAGCCCCGCCCCTCCCTTCACCACTGTGCAAACGCACCCGTGGCGCGTTTTAAGTTGGGGATTAAGTCCCCTTGAATCATGAGGGTCCCTGGGGTCCAACTAGCCCACCGTGTACGTCCAGTATGCACCAGGGAGCTGCCTTGCAGAGAGGTGTTCAGAGGCCATGCCCCTTTTTACACCTCTCTGAAACGCAGCTCTGTGGCGCTTTCTGGATGTACCTGGTGGGCTAGTTGGCCCCCAGGGACCCTCAGGATTAAAGGGGATTTAATTCCCCATCTTAAAACGCGCCATAGGGCGTGTTTGCACACAAGTCACCTCAGGCCCCGCCCCCTCCCTTCACCACTGTGCAAACACGCCCTGTGGCGCGTTTTAAGTTGGGGGATTAACTCCCTTTGAATCCTGAGGGTCCCTGGGGTGCAACTAGCCCACCATGTACCTCCATTAAGCGCCACAGAGCTGCGTTGCAGAGAGGTGTAAAAAGGGGCGTGGCCTCAGAACACCTCTCTGCAATGCAGCCCCCTGGCGCATACTGGAGGTTCCTGGTGGGCTAGTTGGCCGCCAGGGACCCCCAGTATTCAAGGGGAATTCGTTCCCCATCTGCAAACGCACCAGGGGGCACGTTTGCAGAGTGGTAAAGGAAGGGGACAAGGCCTGCGGCACAATCGTTTTAAATTATTTTTTTTCTGAAGGGGGGCTGTGTGGCCCCCCTTCTTTTTTCCTTTTTTGGGGCCCTGTGGACCCCATCCCCCAGGGCCTTACCCCTTTTTTTTTTCAAACGAAACGGGAATGGGGCTGCGCGGCCCCCCTCCCGTGGCCGATTCCGGCCCCGGGGACCCCATCCCCCGGGGCATGGAAACACTTTTTATTATGTTTTTTAAGGAGGGGGGCTGCGTGGCCCCCCTCCTCAGGCCTCCTTTTGCCCCGGGGACCCCATCTCCCGGGGCAGGCCTTTATTTATTTATATATTTTTTTGGGGGGGAAGGGGGGCCGCGTGGCCCCCCTCCCGGGCCACTACTTGCCCCGGGGACCCCATCCCCCGGGGCTGGCCCTGTCCGTTGGGGACCGTGGGGGGGTCCCCAATCCCCCCACGGTCCCGCCAGCTCCACGCGTCCCTCGGGAGCTGGCATTGCTTTTCCACATGGGGAGCTGCTAAAATGCAGCTCCCCGTGTGGAAAAGCAATTTGCTTTGGATTTTGGAAGAGAGAGCAGGTTTCCTGCTCTCTCTTCCAAAATTCAAAGCAAGTTTGCTATGGCAGGGCGGGAGCCGCGAGGCTCCCGCCCTGCCATAGCAAACTACAGTGTCCCGGGGGTAGGCACCCCGGGACACTGCAGGAGCTGGCCCTGGGGGGTGGCGGTCCCCAGGGCCATCACAGGCTCCAGGAGGGGGGCCGCGCGGCCCCCTCCCAAAATGTTGAAAGCCCCGGGGAGGTGGTGGTCCCCGGGGCTTCGGGGGTCCGAAACGGACCCCCAATTTAAAATTGTTAGTGCCCCGGGGAGGTGGCGGTCCCCGGGACGTGTGGGGGGCTGGAGCCCCCCCACACAGGTAATTTAAAGCTTAAAAAAAGAAGCCCCGGGGGGTGGCGGTCCCAGGGGCTGCGGGAGGGCCGAGAGCCCTCCCTCACCATTTTTTTTAAAGCCCCAGGGGGTGGCGGTCCCCGGGGCTTGGGGGGGCCTTAGAGGCCCCCCCACATATTACTATTAAACCCCCGCATGCTCCCGGGACTTGGCCAACCCGGGGCGAAATACTCCCGCGCTTCGTTTTTTTTTGTATCACGGCGGGATCCGCGCCACCTAAGCGCATCCCGCCGATTTTTTATTTTTTTTAAAATGCTTTTTTCTGCCCAGGGGGTCCTTGTGGGACCCCCTGAGCAGACCTAGGGTGTCAGGGTGTTTCTACCCTGCCCCTTTTTGCGTTTTGCAACTTCTTTCTGTGCCTCGGTTCTACCGAGGCACAAAATGGCTGCCAACACATTCCTGATTTGGAGTGTTGACAGCCACTTGACAGCCAATTAGCATGCAGCTCAGTGATCGGGAGGGTACGCGGACCCTAAGCGGCCATAGATATATATGTGATTTTACTTTTGATTTTCTCAGGAACTACTGAACGGATTTACACCATTTAAGCAAAAGGTACGACTCTGAACCAAGGGCTACCTTTTTGCCTAATTTGGTGTAATTCCGTTCAGCAGTTCGGGCTGTAGCTGCGATGAAAGGTTCCTATGGAAAATTGCATGGGGAAAACACGTTTTGGGACCCCCCTTTTTTCTCGGCCCCCACTTGACGAATCACCCCAAAACTTTCAGGATAGGAGCGGACCGGAGCGGGCCATAAGTTTTGAGAATTTCGCAAAGATTCGTCAACCGGCGCCAAAGTTATTTCAAATAGAATGTTGCGGATTTCCTATGGAAAATAGGTCCTAACTATAACTATCTACTGGCGACCACCAGTAGATATTATATATATATATATATATATATATATATATATATATATATATATATATATATATATATAAAGAAAATAGAAGAAGAGTAGTCAATTAGGAGGAACCATTCATTTTGTTTCAAGTTTGGGAGGATTAAAATAAATACAACTGTCAATATGTTTTTAAGTGATTCACAAACCGTGTAAAAACACTTTCTGATTGGGCCAGGAGACAATGTGAAGAGTACCATCTTCATGCGCACTGCTTTTAGAGCAAGATCAGTCAGTGTTCTAATTTTAAGCAGTGAGGTCCAATGAGTACTGTGCTCCATACCTTAAATCCAAACTGGAACTTGACAGTGAAAGGTATTGCTAAGAAAAAAGCGAATTGAAATAAAAGATAGCTAAATGAGTACCAAGTATGCAGTGCAGATAGGAAGAGTATGCTTAAGCAGCATTTGGGTTGGGTTTATTAGTACTAACTCCACAATGGTACCTAATATGTACTGCATGCAGGGAATTATCCTTTGACATAACCCACTTTCAGTTTTGAGGGGTGCCCAGCAGTGAACAGGGTGTTATCCTAGGCGACCCCCTGTGCTCAGTGGTGTACTGGGTGTGACGTAATGAATACAGGGTGTGGTCAAAGAAAATTCCATGGACGATACTCATTGGGCAGGACAACAGGTTTTGTGCAGCAGGTTGGGATGCTGGGATACTGTGCAATGACAAAGGGCACCCTCTAGGTCCACAGCATACTCGCAAAGGCCACAGCCCAAGTCCAATGTGCACTAAGGGCAGCAATAGTGCATGCTGGACAAGACTGGATGATATGTGAATGGGTACTCGCCCGAACTCAGGGCAATTTTCAGGCAGCTGTTAACGTATATAATGAAAACAAATCACTGTTTTTGCTTATTGGGTGCTGTTCCAGATGGTGTGGGCAGAAACCAGGGCCGGACTTGCTGTAGCGGCCACCAGGCGTTTCCCCAGTGTGCCGCCAGGGTGGGGGCCGGTTTTGGACCCCTGTGGGGGGGGTGTTTTTGTTACCTGAGCCAGTTTTGCAGCATAGCAATATCGGCCCCCTGTAAAAAAAAACAGCAGCGGTGAGATGGGAGTGGTGCTTCCAACTAGCACCCCCCTCCTCCCCGGGGGGGCCGGCCGAGCTGTTTGCCAGGGCTGTTTCGGTTCCCAGTCCGGCCATGGCAGAAATCGAAATGTGACATTGTATACCATCTGGGCAGAAATGTAGTCATTTCCGGCAGGTACTGGGGATGTGCATTGGCCACAGAAAACTTGCGAATGCCATGTCAAATGCCACCTGGCCACAATTGCCACTCGTGTCCAGTGGATACTTGATGTGTGGTACTGGACATGTCTTCAGCACTGAAGTGGGGCATCATGGCAGTATGCTAACTATAACTGGATAATTATAGTACTTGAGAGGTTTCTTATTATAGGCAAACCACCCTCTTAAATTAAGATTTACAACAGATTTTTTTTTTTTTAATATGATGTTAGTCAGATAACGATCATACTAGACAATCATAATGTCCAATAATAAAGTTTTCTATAATTGAAATATGTATGTATTACACTATGGCAGTCGCCACAGTGTTGTTATGATTCAGCCACACTTTCAATTGAAAAGGCATTTCTAATTTACCTTCAACTTTTACCCCATGAACAGATTTTCACTAAATTTGGTAGTTTGTTGGCTTGGTGCAAATCCGTTTAGCAGTTTTTAAGATTTAGCTTTTACGATTTAATTTTTAAGCATTTAGAATTGTTGTCGAATCCACCCTGAGGCCAGAAATTCTAAAAAAACAAACAAAGGAATTCGATTGGGTGAGGGAGCCTTTTTTCCTGTTGTCCTTTTTGGATCACTGGTTCCAAAGTTGGTACTGTGAATCTGCATGATCGGATTGCCTGCCAGAAGAGAACAATTTATCTTCCTGCACCCATTTCAGGTTGCAAGACATGGTTTGCTTGTCCTGGACTTAAAAGTAAAAGGCCATATCAGGGGGCAAAGTAGGCACATCGTGAACCCAAACGTATAGTGGGGTTTATGAATCCTTTCCAGGTTCAATGGAACACTAACACCTGAAATGGCAACAGATGTCCGTGGGACTGAGAAAGGTACCGCAGACCCTGACCAGCACTTTAAGTGTTATGGATCCACTGAACTAAAAAAGGTACCACAAATTGAGGGCAAGTATCATGCTTGGGGACCACGAACCTGGGTAATGCTTCTCCTACCAATAAATTGCTTAGTGCAGATTCGTGTAAACTGCAACCTTTCTAAAGGTCAGCATACTCTGGTGAAGCTTGCCCTACGTTCGCAGTACCGGGACATAAAGCTTGGAGCCACGAATCAATAAAATAAAGTTTAAAAAAATAAAGGCCAGGCCAAAGGCTAAGTTCAATAAGACAGCCCTTCTGTTGGCTGCCTGCAGCGGGTTGTGTGCAGGGTCTGGTCTCAGTGTGTGTAATAATCAAACAATTGTCCCGTGACCAACTTAGCTGCGCACAGCTAAAGGTGTGCGCAGTGGGGTTTGGCCAACCATGGAGCATTGGGTGCAGGGTCTGGCCAGAGGCTAGGGTGTGCAGCTAATATCCACTGTGCAGAGCCACATGTCTGCTCAGAGGGGGTTGGCTACTGGTGGAGGATCGGGTGATGGATGTGGCGAAAGGACACGCCCTGTGGCAAAACACCACTGGGTCCAGCTGAAAGCCATACACAGCGGGAGTTGACCACCCTAAGGAGTTTGGGAGCAGGGCCTGGTCAGGGGTCACTAGGGGTTGATCATCCCTTGCAGGGGAATGGGGGAAAATAACTTTTGGACGTGAAATATGATTAAAAAAAACTCAAAAGTTCACAGAAAAAACGAAGGTTATTGTGAAGATATGAATGTCTTTGTTATAAAACCTTAAGATATGTTTAAAAAAATCCTCAGCTGTTCCCCTAAAAAGACACTTAAGAGCAGTGATAGTTTCAAATTAAAGCTGAAAAACCACTAAAAGTCAGACGTTATGGTTAGGATCAGTATCCATAACTCACTTAATATCATTCAAAGCTTAACTCACATACCAAATAAAATGCTCATGACTTTACCTTCAATTATACAGATGCAATTACAAATGTTATAAAGCATTTACAGATAAATATATATCACATTACACTAACTACTTTATTGAAATGACTATGAATGTAGCAATTCATTCATTAAATTGAATGTAGTAACATTTATTGATTTGAGAATATGTTGTTGTTTAATTACGTATGGTTTTAGGTGTTGCTTTTTTGTAGCATAAACCATTGCATTTGGTGTGGGTTCTGAATTACATGTTTTGCCTTTGGCCTTGCACAGTTAGCTGGAAGCAGTGACAGTACCCATTTCCCAACCCGCCGAGTGTGGAAACGCCCACCTGCAGCGGTTGGCAAAGCTCAGCAGCAGAGCACCTGATAATGTTTCCCCATTTCTTTACAAACTTCATGAAATCTATGCTGGATTCACAAATCCTGGAGCCTCCAAATGGAACCTGAGGACCTAAGTAGGGTCCGGGATTTGCTAATCCTGTTATATAGATCATTTTTGTAACTTTTATTTTTATTGCTTCAGGTCCCTTTAGAGCATTCCTACACTGCCCTGGAGGTCGCAGTATGTTTTTACTGTGTCCTCTCAGGCCCAAACATGATGCTCAGTGTACCATGTTGGGTAATGACAGCTGCAACAGGAATTTATTTGTGACTACCAGCTAGTCAAACTAAAGTGATGCCTAGGACGCTTGAATTTATCTCAGTCACTGGTAATTACTCGGGATGCATCCCAATCCATCATTATTTTGCACACCACACCACTTCAGTTTGGTCCCAGCCATATGGAAATCACTCCTGCCCCTGATCCAATGGGAACAGTCTAGCCCAAACTGCCACACCAGTTCTTTCCTAAACTGGAACACAAGCATCCCAGGATTGGTTTCACCCTTGTTATGGCCTTATCAGCTGGGTATATCTTGGTTCCAGTGACACAGTGTGCATGGGTTCTATGTTTGGGCAAACCCATCCCACTTAGGGCGACGCACTAAAGTGTACAAAAAGTGATGGATGGAATGATTGAAGTAATCTGAGCCACTGTTAACTGCTTGGGGCCAAATCCCAATCCATTGCTAGTTTGCACACCATGCCACCTCTGTTTGGTCCCAGCCATATGAGGTGGCAGGGTTGGAAAAGATGCGGCCCCCAGTAATTACCAGTGGCTGTGATTAGTTCAAGCATCCCATCCATCACTTTTTGCATAATTCAGTTGGTTCTGCTTAGTGGGCTAGATATGCCCAGACGTGGGTCCCATGCACACTGTGTCACTGGAACCAAGCTGTACCCAGCTGATGAATCCATAATTAGGGCGAAACCAGTCCTAGGTTGCTTGTGTTCCAGTTCAGGGAGGACCTGGCTTGGCAGTTCAGGCTGGACTGTTCCAATTGGAGCAGGGTCAAGACTCGGGGAAAGTGGATTATTTAATTTAGCCAGTGAAGTTGGATGAATTCAGTAATTTTGTGTTACTCTTGTAACGTGGAATTACTAATAAATTCCACATCACCAGTGGAATTAATAAGCACTAGTTAAAAGCCTAATAATGTGTTCCATTTTCAAACTGCTCGTGAAAGCCACAATAAATGCTGAACATCTGCACCGCCTTTCATCTCGTGCCTGTCTGAAGCAGATGCACGGGTCAGCATGCAGTGCACATACTGCTTTCCTTTGTTTAAAATAGGAAACCCTGCTTTTCTTGGGGGGAGGGACAGAGATGAACTGGGCGGGGAAGGCAGGTGACATGAAGGTAGAGAAGAAAAGCGGCGAACAAATAACTTTTGTTTTTCAAGAGACTCAAGGGGTACCTGCCTTTTGCTGTCTTTACAATCTCATCTGGGACTAGGGGCCGATTCAAATGCAAATGCCTGGGGCCAGGGGGAGAGGGGACGGGGGCACAGATAGTGTAGGGCTACAAATCATTCAGGGGTACAGCACAATAAATAAAACTCTTTTAGAGACTATTCTGGATCCTTTGTAAAGGCAAAAACTCATAGTACGTGCATGCTAGAATCCTTGCCTCGCTTACCCTAGGTTCATCACTGCTGCTTCTTACAAGGATCCCCAGTAGTTAACGTGGGGAAGTCTCTTCCCATAACACCCAGACAGAGCAGCTTATCCCAGCTACCGCAAGCACCACAGGCATTCCTCTGGGTCCAATAGCGAGCATCTTGCTTTGAGGCAGCATTTCTTTTCACTAGTCTACAATAGACTAGACAAAGGAAATGTGGCAGTTTGCTAAATCTGCAGTGACCTGCTCTTCTGTCATTAGGTATTCCTGTTGCATGAGTAAGTCTTAGCAGCAGTGCAAAGCACAGCCTGCGGGGTTGGGGTTACAGCGACGATATCTGCACGGACAGTGGCAGGGGGTACGTACACTGCAGGGAAGGAGCTAGGAAGAGGAGTGTAAGGTGCGCAGCTCTGGGGCCCTGTGGCGATACGCGGGTCGGATGTGACACCTCATCTTCATGCTGGTGATCACCGCTGGCTTCTTCATGGTGGAGCTGGTAATATAGGGGTCCTTGTACGACAGTGAGAAAGCGGCCATCTTCTCCGACCTCCTGCCTTGGATCGTGTTTTGTTCTCAAGGTCTGTTTTGTGTTTCTCACTTGAGTTTACTTTAATGCTTAAGTTCATCCCCTGAAGAAATAAGGCAAGCGCTGCTTTAATTTAAACTCGACATGTCCCAGTGCAGCATTCTACAGCTTCCCCTCTGAGGCTTTACCTCCATTTGCCATGTGGTCTCACTGCACCAGTTTGGGTTTGTAGCACGGTGCCCACTCGAGCTTGCAACTCCTGTTGCAGCTGGCACAAAGGGGCGCAAGCACAGAGGAAATTATGAGAGGAATTTTACAGCTAATCATAAGGGTCAGAGGAACTCCGCGGAATCTCACAGAGTTTATATGCAACTCCACTGAATTCCGTGGAGCATAACTCCATGAGGTCCACCCACCCCTAGTCAAGACTGATTTGCATATAGCTGGGTCCAAACTGAGATGGCATGGTGTTCAAAATAACAATGGACTGGGATGTCGCCCCATGTAATTAATAGTTGCTGAGATTAATTCAAGAATTCCATCCATGACTTTTTTGTATACTTCAGTGAGTCACCCCACGTGGAATAGATTTGTCCAGAGAAAGTATTATTCTGTTTTAAGCTTTTGCATACATCATACTACTCTTATAAAAAAAACTGTTGGACATGCACAGCATCTAAGGGTTTTTTCCCAATCCAATTGAGTTGTTTTCCCCAGTGTTTCATGATGAGTATGACAATATGATCATTTTTTTCCTTATGAAAGGAAGTGTTTGTAGTAGATTTGTAAGGGTAGAGATTTTAAGGTGCTTTCCAGTAATTCTCCTAATCTTCTCTCTTCTTGTCACAGTGTATTATTTATCTAAATAGTTCATATTTTTGATGTTGTAGTGTCTAACTGGCACCTGTGCTCTTTTTGCAAATTGATCAGTATTAACCTTTTTATTAATAATTTTACTGTGTTTAAAAACAGTCTTAACATTTTTGATAGTCTTACCAGTAGTGATGTTTTTTCTGTACAGAGGTTCTTTCTATCTCTGGGTTTTGTTTTTGTCTTACGTCCCTGCTGTACAATTTCATTTTTTTCTTCTCCCAGTAAGTTTTGTAGGCATTGTATAAAACCTCAGCATATCTGTTGGTAAAAAGACATAGAAAAATAATTAATTTCAGTATTAATAAGCCTAATACAAAATGTCCCTTTTTGTACAGTATATAAACTCTACTTTCTACCAGTATTATATAATAATATTTACCTATTGTACATAGAAATTTGCAGATAGTGATATAGAATGTGTAATACTTCTTGAATGTATGTGAAGTACAAATATAAATCTGCTACAGTCACTAAAATGGTCATAGTTCTATTAGTTATCTTATAATATTGGGCTGTGTTTATAGCCCAGTGAGTGTTATAGGCCAATGACATTAAACTTTACTTCTTGATCATATTAGTTATGCACTTTTCTATTTGTTTTCAATTTCATGTGACCAGTAATATCTGTTTAGAACTATCGTGCTCTGTTTGTAGCCCACATTTTGTTTACAACCAATCACATAATGGTTTAGTTGTGTATAGTACTTCTTATTTTTTTATTGGTTTCCATTATCATGTGACCAAAAATGGTTGTTTTAGTTGGCTATGTACTACTTCTGAAACTTTACGTGTGAAGTCTAGTTTATTTTCTAGACATAATTGGTGTGTTTGGTAGTATTTTGCTACATTTGTAGCCCAAAATGAATAGAAGCCAGTCACTGATTTCCTTAAAAAAATTCAATGTTATGTACTTTCCTTTTGGCCAATCATCTGTCCCTGTATAAATTTGTTTCTGTGGCTCATTGTTGCCCATTATTATGTAAGTGAATAGGCAAGATGGTTCGTGTTTGGCTTGTTGGGAACTGTTTTATTTTTTGGGCCAGACATCATGCAAAGGAAGCACATTTGGAAGCTAATTTGGGTTTGAAAGGAGTAGAAATTACATAGATGGGTGAAAGAGTTTTGAGATAAAATGAGTTACTCCCTCTACTTTCCTTTGTTAGTGCATGTAACCATTTGCACTTTATGATATTCCACTGTGGAGAGAATAATATAGGCAATCTAACTGGAATTGAGTTGAAAGAGACATTTTGCCAGTTAACATCTATGGGCTTTATTACAAGTCTGGTGGTACACGGATCCCCAGACTTGCGGGGGCACAGTGGTGGCAGTCTTCCAACCACCCCATTACGACCAGGGCGGTTGGGCCACCTTGAGACCACCGCAACCTCCAAGGATCAGATATCCCTGGTGGTGGTGCAGCGGTATTGATGCTAAGCATACTACTTCTAGCCATTACACAATATATTAAAGAAACAATGCAGGATGGGCTGAATGTGATGACACTAAGTTAACATTTGAGCACAAATTGCCCAAAAGTTTAATGAACAACAGTTCTCATTCTTATACTAACTCCTACATTTTTAATTTAGGTTAGGAAGTGAACATTTGTGAAATATGGAGTATATAGACTACATATTACCTACAGTAGATATACCATTATGTGGCCTAGCATAGTTGATGACTTCTGAAGAAATCTACTGTTTAGGTAAGCAATGTACTTAGATATTATGAACAGCTTTATTGATTAGAGTCCAACTAACACTTGAACAAACACAATTGTAAATGGGTTTTTTTCACAATCCATTTGATTTGTTTTTTTCCCCAGTATTGCATAATGAAAAAAAGATTATGCTAATCTCCACCCTGGTGTGTGATAAATGATAGCATACATTAGTAACATTTCTGTTACTAACATCAGAACAACACAAAATAAAACAATTGTGTTTATAATGTATTTAGAATAATTAGGGTACGTAACATATTTTCCAAGTGTAACATAATGCGTGTTTTTATTTTTCATAATTTACCAATAACTTACCTTATTATTTACTTTTTAATTGCATCCGCGTACTCAAGTACCTGTAACTGAAAAGTTAGGGATAATACACAGCTTTTTCTTAAAATGAACTTGAAAGTAGTTCTACGAAGAACTCTGTTATTTCTACTCTTTTTATTATGTTTTATTCCATTAACTGTAGGTCGACGGGACCAACGACAAACAAAAGAAAATGCACACAACAGGGCAAGAACAGATGTGCTGAGAACAGGAAAGAAACCCCAAAAAACTAAGGGTTCTGGGAATGGCAGCGGTGAGCAATAACAAGCTCCCAATGAAGGCTCAAGTCACCCTCCCCTGCCACAATAACAGTCTGGCAGTACAGACAGTATGTTGCAGTCCCAGCATACAGCTAAACAATGCTCTTCTGCTGCCAAAGGGGGTTGACAGCAACTTGGGAGCCAGCTGCTGGTGATTGGACCCGAGGTAGAAATCTGTGGCTGGGCTTGAGTCAGAACACCAAAAGTGGATAGAACAGTAGCAGGCCTTACATCCCCAAGTGCACCAATTGCTCCCTGGGCAAGTTTGACCAATAACATACGATTCACCTATCATCACAGTACAGAAAGAATTATTTTCTTGGATTTGGATTTATATATCAGCAATAATAGAATTCAGAGCAGACTCCATCGTAAGCTCACCTCCTGTAATTCAGTATTACTAGCATCAAGTGCCCATCCTAAATGGCAGGTTAACGCTATTCCATTCGGAGAAATGACACGGGCTCTTCGGAATTGTAGCAAAGAGTCAGAATGTGAATCAGCACTCAACAATATTGAGATGAGGTTTCTACAAAGAGGATACAGTAGGCATGTTCTGAATACTGCTAGGAAACGAATTCTTGACATAAATAGGGAACATACTTTAAACAAAAGGCGTAAAGAGATAGAGAAAATTAGATTATAGTAGACTTGCTGTTAAATTTCGTAAGTCACTACAAAGACATTGGCACCTACTGACATTAGACAGAACACTGCAGGGCCTCATCTCCAATAAACCTGACATAATCTTTCACAGGGGGCAAACCCTCAAGAAATTACTTAGTCCTAGCTACCCGAAATTCAAACGTAAGGATAACTGGTTAACAGACCAAAGCTTGGGGTTCTATACATGTGGACATTGTGGTGTCTGTAGGTGGACCATGGATAAAACTAAGAGATTCAGTAACAGGGGTGTAGAAACATTTGACATCTTGCTTAACATTACTTGTAACTCAAAGTATGTGGTGTATGTCATTGTCTGCACACAAATATATGTAGGAAGCACCATCAGGTGCCTCAGAGACAGGATTGGCAAACACAGGATAGCCCTAAAAGCCAACGATGTATGTTACCCTAGTGCAATTCATGCCATGGAATGTGATTCACAAATTGTACACAAGAGTTTCAAATTCTGTGGCATTGATCATGTGAGCAGGGACCCCAGAGGGGGAAATAGGGAATTATGTCTTAGACGCAGAGAAGAAGCGATGTGGATTATGTGATTACGATCAGTTAAAAGAAGTCTAAATATAGATCATGAACTCCAATATTTCCTGGGAGATTGATGTTTGTCGTGTAGTTCCTATAGTACCCCTGCAGGACCTGCGCGTTTGGATAACATATACTGTGGGCTTGGTGGTAGACTGACTCTGAGCACCCCCACCGTATATGTTAGCCTGGTTTGCATTAGCTAGCTCACAGTGCCACTAGAATCTCCTATTCTCGGGGAGAGATTAGTTTCTGGCCACCTTAGATCATGACAACCCAAATTCCTCAGAATCGTGGAAACAATGTACTACCTTTCGCTCAGTCACTCGTGCTTACTTATTCGGTTTGTCTCAGAGAGTTACACAGAATAAACAGTCGGGCATTATAATAAGTATTTATTGAACAGTTGTTATTCTAGTGTAAAATATATGTGCTGCAGTAATCAGCAGACAATAGCAGAGATATATTATCAGCAGTACGATAAAAGCAAAGGGATAGAACAGATCTACCATATTGCGATAATCATGAATACATACATGAATATAAAAAGCATTATGCAAGTGCGCGTACTCCTACGATGCCTAACTAGATGTACCTGAGTGTACCTAGCATATGTGTAGGTCTAAAGCCTAAGAGCCAAGAATCCTTCTAGGATTTAGTCGAACCCCCATACCTGAATTGAGAGAGTGTGGGACACCGTCCTGGTCTCGAGTTGGACACCCCGTCAGGGCTGTGTTAGACCGCTGTCAGCTGGAGCGACTGCATGCAGGAGCCTCAGCGTCTCTGGTCAGTGTGTCAGCATGGAAGTCTCGGTTCCCTCTGTCTTACCGGGGCAAGATGTGGTGTATTTATACCCTAAAGAGTCTCGGTTCTCAGTATGGATTATATTGGTCTGTCGTTAGACATGAGGAAGACGTCAGGGGTGAACTTTGTATATACATATTATGGAGGTGGTGTATTCCTAGAGAGCCATGCATAATTGATGAGTACAGTGTGGGCCTGTGTTTGGGAAAAACCCTGCTGTATTCAAAACCACAGGATAGATAACGTTCAGCCCCCAGAGCTCGTTGTGTACTAGCGAGGACCAATGTAGGTGAAAGATCATGCCTATATAAGGAATCATGACTATAATAGGACATGTACAGTTATGACCATAATTGGGCATATGCGGCTATGACCATAATAGGGCAAGTACGAATATGACCATATTAGGGCAAATATGAATACGTCCATTTTAGGGCATGTATGAACGGGTCTACATTAGGGCCTCTATACGGGACATAACACCCACTCCTCTTCCGAATTGGATAACAATAACCATACTTAAAATCTGGACAATTTAAAAATATTTTTAAAAGCAAGTAAAAACATGGTTTTAAAATCTTGAAAAAAAAAATCTTCCTAAAATGGTAATAATTCAGCTAATTTCAATTGGCACTAAAAGAATGTCTGTTTTGTTTCTCTATACAAGTTGCCTCACTCAAAGCGGACGAAGGCCATGCTTTTGTCAAGCGAAAGTGTCAATTTAGGAAATGTTCCAAATTTGGTTCGTTTGTTTTGAAACAAGTGAAGAAGCCGAATTCTCTCCCAGGACACGATGAGCCAATTCAAGATTAAGCGTCCTGGCTGGGAAGCACAATATTATCGTGTTAGCTGCTGCAGACGACAAATCCAACGCCTCACAGAGAACGTCAATCGCACATAGATGGAATGTAGCACTGCCAACAGTCGGTGCTGCGGCAGCTTGTGCGGCAGTTGTTACCTGGGTGCCTGAGGAGGAGTCACCTAACCCAGCAGGAGCAATCGGCACCTGTGGATTCTCCAGGAATGCGTTCATCAGAATCGGAAGCCGCTGGGGACAACGCAGAGCATGGGCCTTTATGGGGTCCAGCATTGCATTAGTGTCCGGAGGCGCATCTGATGGAAATGTTAGACAAAGATCCAACGTGCATTCTTCTCCGCAAAGCAGGCATCGAAGCACAGGTAAGATGCAGTCTACCCAGACTGGTCGAAAGGATACAAACCAGGAGGCATTGAGTTCTCGCAGGCAAGAAATGCCCAGAAGTTGTACCATGCGTTCACGGTATTTCCGCTCCAGGAGCGTGTTCACCATTCCCTCGGGAATTGGGCTGTCCATTGCGTACCAGTAGTATTATGAATAGGACCCCTGCAACCAGCAATAGGATAAGCGGGAGTCCTCCAAATACGCTTCCCAATACGGAGTGTATAAAATTGGGGATTACTCCGAGGACTGTCTGAAAGGTACTTAACAGTCCTGACCCTATGGTCTTAAATAGGTGTACAATACCGCTCGTATCAGACATATTGAAGATACGCTCCACCATTTCTACGAAATGAAAGGGGCAGTTAGTACGTATAAGCGCCTGTATCTCAGTCGAGGTCCTTGCAACTTGAAGTTCATAGGTTTCTCGAGCGGAGGTTAAGGGCACGGGTTGCTGTAAAAGCATGGCTTTCAATCTGCTCAGAGTATCAAATTGTATGAAAGAAACTTTCAGTGAAGGCCATAACGGCGCCTCCCTGACTGTGTTCAGTGGTGGAAACAATACTTGCATACAGCAAGTAACCCTGGAGTTAACAGTGACTAGATAGGCGACGCCCGGAAGCATCCCACAGCAACCTTGATCATTTAGCATTAAGTAACTTCCATTTGAGAGCAGCTGGAAAACCGGCGTGATCTTGGCCGCTGGGGTCCCTGACATGTGACAAGATAAGTTCGCTACTGAACCACTACAGGCTCTGTGCAGAGAAATATCTTGACACATGAGAGAACCGCTTAAAGCGTTCTTGCAGTTTGTACCACTCAGATACACTTCTCGATCCCCATTCCGGCATCGATATCTATATGGTAACTCCCAAGTTTCCTTGATGTATCCCTTACCCATTTTTTCATATTTGCCTGCCTGCCTCTGCTCAAGGCAATATTGAAACTGAAATGTAGTGACCGGCAGAGTGATTTGGCCATGAATTAGCCATTCAGTTGATGGTGATTCGGCTACAGTGAATGGTAACCTTTCCAGTTTCTCAATACGCAGCATTGTATATTTGGCTCCCCTCTGTGCCATTTCTGTCTGTTTATCAGTTAGATTGTATTCTGAGAACAGAGACGGGGTGTTTATAAAACGCCAGGGCACATAGCCTGCACGCAAAGATTGCAGCGTCCAGCTTAACATCATAATAGAACGTAGCTGAGATTGCCCGTGTTGTAACAAGGCCAGATCTTGTTCTAATATGTCGATTGCCGAAGACACAGTGTTGCCTAAGGAGTAAATCCTGGAGGTCAAAGTTGTTAACCCATTATCCACTACAGCTAATGCCTTTTCTAAGTTAATACGGTCTATTTCTCGTATTCTTTCTGCGGCTTCCTGTTGTGATATTTTCCAGTTTTCATTATAGTAGGCATAAATGCCAGCATATATGAAACGTTTCTGACGTGTTTTCCTTGGGCCTTGTAAAAAATCCCTAAGGTCTACATCAGGTGTGAGTAAGGTCAAATGATCTTTTACTTCTGTGAGTGTTGAGGTCTCTAGCCAATCAAGGCACAACTTCCCAACACTATAGGATGTCACTACCCCTGGGTGTTGTCTCTGTACATAGCGTGGATCTGGCCTTTGGATACTAAATCCTTCGGTTGTATTCATAAATCTCTGTTGACAGGTGTTCGTGTCAATGGGCCAAATCAGCCATTTCATCCAATTAGGATCTGACCTGTTCTACTGGAGAATGTCATCTACTCGTACCCCTTTTGGAGTTGAATTCTGCCCCCCACCCATCTGTGATGGTGTAGGAAACCCGGGTGAGTTAACTTTCTTATTCTTGGCTAGTCCAAGACAGGATGTCTGTTGCACAGTTTCATTCAGAAATATTATCTGCTGTGGAATGATGCATGCTCTAAATAGCGCTTCTGTTCCCTGGACTTGCCAGTCCCTAGAACCCCAGATCGATTTTGAATCTATTGTGTCTTTCCATAGATCGAAACCCTGTTTAGACAACTGGTTCAGAAAGGAAGCAGAGTAAATCTGTTTGTTGTTAGTCAACATAATTTTCTGAGCTGAAATTTTCGCCACTTTATAATAAAATGACTTCGGGTCGGATGTGTTAAACCCTGAGAAGTATGTGAATTTCTGTGCAAATGCTTGCGAACTACCTTTTGGTGGTGTTGGGAAGTGTTCCCACTGGTGGTACTCAAATACATTTCTAGGTGTTATAGACTTGTGTAAGAAATGATGACCATATTGCTGGTAACAGTACAATGTATCATAGTCTGAAGTACCTTCTAACATTTCATTGTTCGGAAATGCTGCAGTTTTTTCTAAATCAGACATCAAATTATTCACAGTATCAGTGTCCCAATCATCAGAAAATGTACTGGAGGTAATGATATCACTTAAAGAAATTTTAAATACATGTTTAAGCTTTAAAAGTTCAGTCGGACCGAATATATCATAATCAATCTTGTCCCATACTATACCGTCCGGTATAGGAACTGCTGTGATGTTCACTGAAGACAAGTCTCTTGGTTCACGATGGGAAGACTTGTGTGGTTTTAAAATCAAATTGACTCTTTGGGCTGTAGAGCTTTGCTGGAGGTATCGTCCATTAATAAGCATACTAAAAGTTATAATTAAACCTAGCCAGAAAATGAAAAATAAAATCCCAGTGATATACCATAGTTCTATCCAAGGTGACACCAGGTAAGTCTTTCTAAAAAAGTTCAAAAAGTCATTGAGTTTCTGTGTGAGTGATTTTTTGGCTGGCGTCGTTTCCGGCTCGCTTGGATCCAGTGAAAACGTATCAAAGTTCATGAAATAGCCAGAAGCAGTTCGATCAATTGTTGGAATTGCATCGGGATTTGTTGAAATCGGATTTTGCTCTTGACGAGGTATATTGACGTAGAAGTCTGTGGTCGGTCTGATTGCAACTTGGTTGTTAAGTTGATTTTCATTTTGAAGATGAATTTCTTGTTGAAGTGGAACGAGTTCCATAGCATTGTTGCTTAGTCCTTCATTTCGTACAGGTGGCTCTTCAAATGTGATGAGTCTTTCTGTTTGAACTTCTTGGATTGTAGCAAGAGAGGGCGTCTGCTACTGTGGAGTCCACGAGGCCTACTGTTTAGTATCGGACACATAGTGTGGTTTGATTAAGTCAATTGAGACAAATCTTTTCTCCTTTTTTCCGGCAAGAGGTGGCAGAAGTACAATTCTTGTGCCTTGGACTGCTAGGACCGGTACAGGCTTTCTGTAGGATGGCCCAAATTCTTTCTTGTCAGCAATCTTCTCTCTGACCAGATCCCCAATTTTTGGGATCCAGATAGGTCTTGCCGTTACTGCCTTGACTTCCTCAGTGGTGGTCTGTTTCTGGAGCACGTTACTTTGTTGTGTTCTGGATTCATTTAGATCCTGTAAAACAGCCAAACGATCATGGATATCAAATGGTTTTTCATCCGCCACTGTGCCTTCACAATCAAGATCAGGTACCCACATTCTTGTCCCAAATAGGACCTCGTAAGGAGTGACACCCCCTAGAGAGCTTCTTGGCTGATTATTGATCTCTCGCTGGACCCCATAAAGGTGATCGAGCCATCTACCGCCCTTGCCTAATACCCTAGCTGTTAAAGATTGCTTTAAGTCTCGGTTTTTCCTCTCCACAACAGAATTTCCCTCGGGATGGTACGGAGAGGAGTACCGCAATGCTACGCCCATTCCTTCCATGGCCTTCTTGTAAGCCCGAGAGCTAAACGCCGGACCACGGTCAGAATGTAACGTGCCAACTGCGTATGTGCCGATAAAGACTCGCAAATCTTTTATAACAGTTCGAGCGTCAGCCGAGCGCTGAGCCCAAACCCATAGGAATCTAGAGCAGGAATCCACTGCAACCATGATATATTTCTTGGACCCATCAGATTGTAGGGGTCCGCAGTGGTCCAAATACACACATGCAAGAGGTTTGTCTGATTTCAGTAATGGTGTCTGCGCTGGGCGTGTAACGGTGGGACCTTTCATCTGCTGGCAGATGTTGCATTTCAAGACATAGTCTTTAGTCTGCTTTGTTAACCCTGTCCACCAATAGCGCTGTTTCAGTAAAGAAATAGTCGCTGTAACGTCTGTATGCGCAGAACCCAAACCCTTGTGTGCTGCTACAATTAAGCCTAACCTACGATCCATATTTGGTATTACTCTATCCCCCACTCCAGGAATCTGAGCATATGGAATATTTTGTGCATCTAACTTGTTGGAGTACTTGAGTGGAAATTTCTTTGGTACTGCTGTGCTGCCTTTGCGCGAAGCATTGACAGCTACCATTATCTCGCCGTCTATTCTCGTTCTTGAACGAGTGATTGCAGCTACGGACGCTGTGCGTACAGCCCCTTTTGCGGCTTCATCAGCCAATGAATTCCCTTCAACGTGAACGCCATCACGCTGATGACTCAGTGTGTGTATCACGTGAGCCCTTGGTAGTTCGTTTCTCAACTCCACTACCTGTTCCCATAGCATTTTATGCTTAATTGTGCCATCTTTTGCATCTTTGAACCCGTTTTGTTCCCAATGATGTAGATATTCATTGTACGACTGTAGACAGTAAAAGGAATCACACACAATCAGTGTGGGGAATTCGTGATCCGTATTTATAAGTGCCCGTATCAGTGCTTTGAGTTCTGCCAACTGAGCAGTGCAGTCTCCTAGAGATTGCGTTTTAGTGCAACTCGGATGGAACTTTCCTTCGTGCATGCGACCTTTAACAATCGCACACGCTGCACTGTAAGCTTGCTTACTCCCTATGGCTGGTTGAGCAGAACCGACAGTGTAAATAATGTATTCATACTGATCGAGAGGCAAAATTTCATTTGGTAGAGGATATTCTTGTTCGTATTGCAGGAATGCCTGTGTTTTTAAACTTGGATCAAATCTGTATTCAATATCCGTTGCAGTAAGAGAATTAGCCCATTGTATCCATCTGGGATGTAAGACTTTTGCATTTGGAATGCTAGCTTTTGTAACAGCTTCTAAAGCTGGTACTGGGGTCACGACAATTATGAGTTTACCGTGAGCCAGAGCTCTTTCTCTTGCTACAGCGGTCTGCACTGCTGTCAGGATTTTTTCTGTTGAAGTGAAACGCATTTCTGCGTTTGTGTACAGGTGTGATTTGTATGCGATTGGTACTGTTTCACCTTCATTAAAAGTTAAATAAGTGTACCCGCATTGACCCACTATTACTCGGATCACTAAGTTCTGTGCGTTTACGCGTGTCTGTAAATGTTTAGAAGCTATCATGTCTTCCTGTAGGGAACGTAGGATATTTGTATGTTCCTGTGTCCATTGTCTGACTGAAAAATCAGGTTTTATTAAGTCGTTCAAAGGTTTTACTCTTTCTGCGTAATCCAAAATGTATGTTTGACCAAAATTTAGGAATTCCAGAATTGATTGTAAATTCTTTAATGATTTTGGAGGTTGGAGCAGCGCACACTTTTCTAAAAAGTTAGCTGCCAGGCTTTTTCCCTCACTTGACAGCTCGTATCCTAAAAACAGGACACTGAGGTGGGCAATCTTTGATTTTTTAAAGTAAAATTTATAGCCCTCAGAGGCAAATTCCATAATAATGGTGCTCACCCTGGTCAAGTGCCTCGGTAAGTCATCGTCCATCAGATAAATATCATCAACATAGGACAATGCTTCTTCATCCAAATTTTGGAGTAACTCTGTTACCCTTGCTGAAAACAACCCCGGGCTATTCTTATACCCTTGGGGGAGTCGACAAAATTGCAGTTGAGACCCTAACGCACTGAATGCGGTCAGATACCTGCTTTCAGGCGCTATATTTTGGCAGAAAAATCCATTTGAGATATCAAGTGTTGTTTTGTATTTTTGTCGCACAATGTTATTCATTAATGCAGCACTATGTGCATTTTGAACTGCAAATGTCTTTGTGCAAGTGTTTAAATGTCTGTAATCTAAAACTAGACGATATGTGTTGTCAGGTTTGGCTACGTGGAACAAAGGATTGTTCATAGGTGAAGTGCAATTTTCTATCACCCCCTGGTATTCAAGTTGATCTAGGATCTCCCTGACTTGTTTTTTAGCTTCCTGCTTTATAGGGTATTGCCTTTGAGCATTTGGGGAAACTTTTAACGGGATCACATGGTGGGTTGAATCCTCATCCCAACTAGCATGATTTTTGTACAATGCTGGAGCTAGGGCAACCGCCCACTCCTGCGCATATGCATGTTTAAGATGTATGGGAACGAGGTCGGAAAAGGCTGGAAAAATTACAGTTTCTCTCCTAGGGCACTCCATGACAAATGCTGGCGGCCAGTCTTGCTCTGCTAATAGGATGTCATATCCAGATGACAAATTTTCCCAAAAGAGACCTTTAATTTTTCTGGGCTTGTCCCCCTCCAGCCGGAGTGTTATCTCATGTAACTTATGTGGGACACTTACCCGAGTATCAGGTGCTTCCACCGTGATATACTCACTCAACTCCGCTGTCACCAGAAATTCCTTCAGGTTCTGGCGAGCTACCGTTACTTCTGCCGCGCTGCCTAGCATCATCAGAGCCCATTCCCCGTTCAGAAGCTGTGTCCTCAGAATTCTGGGCATGTCTGATCTTGAGACCTGCTACCTTTTTCTTTTTGAACTGAGGTTTCTGTTTTTGTTTATCCTCTTTTTTAGGTGCGTAGTCCGCAGCGCGTTGCGTGTCTCTGGACTTTGTACGCTCCTCTTGTCTGTGTTCTGACCGTCCTTTCCTCTCGGAGTTTCTTGATGAACCCTGAAAGGAACGAGAGGAACGAGTATCAGTGTTGGACTTGGCCCTTATTGTCCTAAAATTTTTCGCTTTTCCCCCTAGCCTTTTTACTGACATGGTGTGTCTGAACTGAAAATAATAAATGCTGTGCAATGGTGTACGCACCTTTATTTCCACCATTGTAGAAATGCACCTTTGTAAAATGTTACTTTTAAAATGGACGCCCTTCCTGTCTGCACATGTGCCGCCTGTCTGAGGTGAGTTGGCGGTCTAGTTGTCTGTTTCCCAGCACCCCCAGCTTTTGGAGGGAAGCCTGGCACCCAGGGTGCTCTACACCTCCCCTAAACCAGTTGGGACCGGTTTCCCAGGGAACCTTCCAGAAGCTTCCAGCCCTTTCTGGTAGGTGGGGTGAGGGGGCTGTGCCTCCATGTGCTCAGACGGAGCGTGGACTAGATTGAGAGGGGACACTCTGCCAGGAGGTACCGCCACATTGGGCCTGTGTGCTGGCCCCTGTGCCCATCTGCACCCCTCCGCTGTCCACAGGGCCAGTGAGAGCCCTTTACTGGAGTGAAGACTGCTGTGTCAGGAGGAGTGCCACTTTATGGGAGATGACTGCTTCTAGGAGCTGCTGTCCTGTTCTGATGAGTACCCACTGCCTGCTGATCTTGCCCAGTATTGCCTGCCTGCTCTCCTGCCGTCCTAAGCCCAGCACCTGGTGAGCACTATATCTTACTGCCAGCTGCCTGCTGCCTAGCACCCTGTGAGCACGTGGTCTGCCCAGGAGAAGAGAGGAGCTGATGGCTGCAGCGCTGTGCTGCTAAAGCGCTATAACTGTGCCACAGGGGAAGAGGAGCGCTGCAACTTTATTTTGTGGGACTTAGCGCTACAACCTTATTCCTGCACCAGGAGAGCGCTGCCTCCAGCCCTGCCCAGGAGAAGAAGGTGCGTGGGTCCTGCAGCGCTGGGCTGCCGGAGTGCCATATTTGCATTGACTGTGCTCTGCTTGCCGCGAGAGCGCTATAACTGTGCCCAGCAGAAGAGGAGCGCTACATTTGAAGTGACTGACCATCACTGCCTGCTGTCTAGCGCCTGGAGAAGAAGAGCGCTTTATCTTGTTGCCCAGGAGGTGAGGAGCTGACATCTGCAGCGCTGTGCTGCGAGAGCGCTATATTTCCAGTGACTGTGCCTTCCTGCCTGCTCCCTAGCGCCTCGGGAGGGCTATAGTTCATTGCCAGTGAAGGGGAGCGCTACCACTTTATGGTGTGGGACCTAGCGCTTTGTGGGCGCTACAACTTAATTTCAGCCCAAGAACTTTCCTGCCGCCTAGCGCCTCGTGAGCGCTATATGTAAATTGCCAAGGAGGAGAAGGCTCCGCTGAGGGTGAAGCCAGGAGAGGTCCCAGAAGCGGGACCTGTCGGGGCACATTGCCGGTGCCCGGAGACTGCAGAGACATCCAGAGGGGCCCCAGACTGCTGGTGAGTGGGGCTCAGTCATCCTGTGGTTGGGGGGGGGGTGTCAGGGCACATTGTCGGTGCCCGACCCCGGTGCCAGTATTCTTTGGAGGGCATTGGTTGTGTTTAGAGTCCCATAGGAGGGGGGCTCCAACGTGCCCAGTACTTGTTTCCTCCCTCAGCTGCACGACAGAGGCATTTTGGGAAATTCTAGAGTCCCAGAAGAGGGGCTCCACCGTGCCAGTGTTCTTGTGGGCAGATTCCTGTTAGAGCCCGGAGTGGGGCTCCCATCGCTGCATTGTTGGCACCAGTGCTTGTTGGGTTTATCCAGCTACCCCGCAGGACAGGGGGCAGCTGCCACGCATTGGGGGCATTGGATTACCCAGAAGGGAAAGAGAGAGGAGTGAGGGACCCTCCTACCCTAGCGCTTTGCGCATCTTTGTTTTCACTGCCCTTGCAGCCAGCCCTGACTTGGCGGGACATAGGGCATTTGAGCCCCGGTGTAAGGCCAGTTGGCCTGGGGTCATTTTTGGGTGTTAGGGCACAAGGCCCTTACCAGTGTTACTATGGGGCACTGCTGCTTTCATGCCTAAGATGTGTCCTGCCTAATGACATGCCTCATGTGATTCAGGCCCCATTATTATTGCGTAATGTGTTTTATGCTGATGAGCTTTGGGCCTAATATGATTTATACCTAATGTGATTTATGCGTTTATGCCTAATGCTTACACTGATGGTTCTGTGCAGAATGTGCTTTTATGCCTAAGGTTACGCACAAGGTTATGTTCATGCCCAATGTGACCGACGCCTAATGATATTGCGTTTCTATGCCTAACCTGATGCTTCCATTCCAGGCTTCCGGCAAAGGTGATTATGGCCTAATGAGATGCCCCATGTCCTGTTATGCAGTGCTAAGGTTATGCCTGCGCTAAGGTGTTATGCATAATGTGAGTCATGCCTATTGGAAGCATTGCTTCAGTGCTAAATGTGTTTCTAGGCCCGATGTTCACGTGGTTTATGCCCCCGGCTCAGGATGCGTGCCTAATGTTATGTAGGGGCTGTTTTACACGTCATACCTTGGCTATTGATGGACTTTATAATTACTGATTACACCTTGTGATGGTTCTGGCAGCGGCCCGATTGGCTCTGCCTTGTAAATAGTCCCCTGTGGATGGTTATCCGGTGCCGGCTGGCACGGAAGATATGCACCCGTGTTCTGCATTCTAATGTGTCTTATAAATACACAAGTTATTTCTCATGCAACCTGGTGTGGAGTCTCTTTTTGTAGTGTGCCTGGTGTGTCGCCTGTGAGTGTGCTGCGCAGATGCTTTACACATTTCCTCCGGAGTTTGGCCCGCCCGCTCTGCACCACGCTACCCGTTTCTAACATTAGTGCTCAGCGGTGGGATAGGACTTGTGTTTGCGCAGTACCACAGCGACAACGGGTTGCACTGCAAACTGAGCATTTGAAATAATCACAGGTTTTGGGGATTATTTTGTTTAATTACCTTTCCTCCTAAAAGGGTCACTGTGGAATTGTGTTTCCCTGTTTACTGTATCTGTGTATCTCGCCAAGATGGGGTTACTCTATGATGAGGATGAACTTTGGGAGTACACTGAGGAGGAAGTGATGGATCTCTGCAGAGAGAGAGGGATACCCACAGTAGGCAACATTCGCAGGAAATTGTTTCTCTATGAGGCCCTAAAAAGGGGGGAACCCTTAGAGCCCTGTGGGGACCTTTCAGATTACCCCTCCGCATATCTAAAGGGTGGATTTGGGGGAGACCGTGAGGAGGACTCTGAGAGTGAGGGTTCCCAGTCCATAACCCTGGAGGGTGGTGACTCTGAGGAAAAGAAGATGACAGGGCGGAGACGCCAGTAGCTAATGAGGACACCATAGACAGGGAGTCCCGTGCTGGGTCCAGTCCCGGGAGCACTGCCCCACCCCTTTCCCTGTCCCCAGAAGAGTGGGTGGATAGGAGGGAAGAAAGGGAGCACCAGCTGGCTTTGGAGAGGCTCAGGTTAGGGCACGCCAAGGAGATAGCGCAGCTGAGGGTTGAAGAAAAAAGGCTAGAGACCGAGAAGGTCCTAGCGCAGGAGAGGAAGGCGGAGGCGGAGAGGGCCTTCGCCAGGGAGAGACTAGCTCAGGAGGGTAGGTTGTCCCCTGAGAGTGGTTTCAGGAGTCTGGATTCACCAGTGAGGGTGGGATCCAGTGGTGGCAGCGAGAGTGAATCCAATACAGGAAGTCCCACTCCCAGAGCCCGGGAGACGGTGCCTGATTCCCAGGAAGAGGGGGACAGGTTGGAGTTCAAGGGCAGGGGAAAACTGTCCCACCAGTCCTGGGGGGAGTTCGCGGATGTATGTTGGACTGCATTGGAGGATTGGGTGGTGGGTAGCGCGGTGAATGATTGGAAAGGGCTGTTCCATGTAGTTATCAAGGAACACGTGCTAAGGAATTGTTTCCCAAGGTTGCGCCACCACCTGTTGCAGTGTGGGCTCTCTGACCCCAGGGAGCTTGCACGGGAGGCAGACCTCTGGGTGAGCGCCAGAGTGTCTGAGGAGGCATCGGGGAGTGATCCTGAAGGGGATGGTGCAGGGCTCTTCCAGCCCAACGAGGTGGGAGAGGTGCAGAATAGCCCAGCTAGGTCCCAGGGTAGTGAGAGGGTTTTGGGGCCTCATGTCCTATCTACAGGAAGGAGTGAGACGGGGAGGTGTCCCGAGGTGCCCCAACCGCAGTCTCAGGGCCTGGAGAGTTCCATAAGGGAACCCCAGGTTGGGAGCCTAGGCTGTCCCGAGAGGCCATCCATTGAAGGGGAGCCCCTAGTGTCAGGAGAACCTGGGTCGTCGGTAATCTGAGCTCCAGGGGTTCTGGGGTCTGCTCAGTCACAGGGTTTAGATCCTGGGCTGGAATGCCAGGTTCAGGGACTCCCTTACCTGGAGGGTGGGACACCTGTAATCAGGGTCCCTACCGGTTTGACTTCCAGGGGTACTTCTCCAGGTGGGAGGGTGCGGAACTCTGGAAGGGGGTGCCGAGGGAGGAAGGACTCGCCTCTGGCACCGGCTCAACCACAGGGCTTCGGTCCTGGGTTGGGAGGCCCGGTTCAGGTATTGCCTGACCTGGCGGGAGGGACGTCTGTAAGCAGTGTCACCCCGGAGTTGACTTCCAGCGGTACTTCTCCAGGTGGGAGGGTGCGGAACTCTGGAAGGGGGTGCCGAGGGAGGAAGGACTCGCCTCTGGCACTGGCTCAACCACAGGGCTTCGATCCTGGGTTGGGAGGCCCGGTTCAGGTATTGCCTGACCTGGCGGGAGGGACGTCTGTAAGCAGTGTCCCCCAGGAGTTGTCTTCCAGGGGTGCTACTCCAGTTGGGAGGGTGCAGAACTCTGGGAGGGGGTGCAGAGGGAGGGAGGACTCGCCTCTGGCACCGGGGCAACCTAAGGGTTTAGACCCTGGGTTGGTGGATCGGATGCAGGGTCACGGCCCTGGACGAGTGAGAGAGTGGTGTTCTGAGGGTGCCCCGCATAGGAGGAGAGGGTGGAACCCCAGAAGGAGAGGTAGGGGGAGGAGAGCCTCGCCCGGACTGCTGGTCAACCTGAGGGTGCGGACCCTAGGTGGGAGGACCAGTGGCAGTTTGGCACTGCACGGAGGAGAAGGAGAGTGGCCAACGGGTACTACGGGCCTGGGGCTACTGCCCCCCACTCTGTGAGACAGCAAGGGCCAGAGACATCTGGATGGCCTAGGGGCCGGTCCTGGCCGCAACCGACTAGGGAGCACCAGTGGGGTGGCTTAGTTGGTCCAGGGAGGTTTGAGAGAGGGAACCATCGGGTTCCAGAGTTGCGGAGAACCTGCGGGTGCCCCTGCAGTTGCGGGCCTGCGTCCACGTTTTCTCGCCCCAAACAGGGAAGCCCATCAAGGCATTGAGTGGTCTACCCTGGCTTTTGGCTGGGAGGGGTTGTGTTGGACTTGGCCCTTATTGTCCTAAAATTTTTCGCTTTTCCCCTAGCCTTTTTACTGACATGGTGTGTCTGAACTGAAAATAATAAATGCTGTGCAATGGTGTATGCACCTTTATTTCCACCATTGTAGAAATGCACCTTTGTAAAATGTTACTTTTAAAATGGATGCCCTTCCTGTCTGCACATGTGCCGCCTGTCTGAGGTGAGTTGGCGGTCTAGTTGTCTGTTTCCCAGCACCCCCAGCTTTTGGAGGGAAGCCTGGCACCCAGGGTGCTCTACACCTTCCCCTAAACCAGTTGGGACCGGTTTCCCAGGGAACCTTCCAGAAGCTTCCAGCCCTTTCTGGTAGGTGGGGTGAGGGGGGTTGTGCCTCCATGTGCTCAGACGGAGCGTGGACTAGATTGAGAGGGGACACTCTGCCAGGAGGTACCGCCACATTGGGCCTGTGTGCTGGCCCCTGTGCCCATCTGCACCCCTCCGCTGTCCACAGGGCCAGTGAGAGCCCTTTACTGGAGTGAAGACTGCTGTGTCAGGAGGAGTGCCACTTTATGGGAGATGACTGCTTCTAGGAGCTGCTGTCCTGTTCTGATGAGTACCCACTGCCTGCTGATCTTGCCCAGTATTGCCTGCCTGCTCTCCTGCCGTCCTAAGCCCAGCACCTGGTGAGCGCTATATCTTACTGCCGGCTGCCTGCTGCCTAGCACCCTGTGAGCACGTGGTCTGCCCAGGAGAAGAGAGGAGCTGATGCCTGCAGCACTGTGCTGCTAAAGCGCTATAACTGTGCCACAGGGGAAGAGGAGCGCTGTAACTTTATTTTGTGGGACTTAGCGCTACAACCTTATTCCTGCACCAGGAGAGCGCTGCCTCCAGCCCTGTCCAGGAGAAGAAGGTGCGTGGGTCCTGCAGCGCTGGGCTGCCGGAGTGCCATATTTGCATTGACTGTGCTCTGCTTGCTGCGAGAGCGCTATAACTGTGCCCAGCAGAAGAGGAGCGCTACATTTGAAGTGACTGACCATCTCTGCCTGCTGGCTAGCGCCTGGAGAAGAAGAGCGCTTTATCTTGTTGCCCAGGAGGTGAGGAGCTGACATCTGCAGCGCTGTGCTGTGAGAGCGCTATATTTCCAGTGACTGTGCCTTCCTGCCTGCTCCCTAGCGCCTCGGGAGGGCTATAGTTCATTGCCAGTGAAGGGGAGCACTACCACTTTATGGTGTGGGACCTAGCGCTTTGTGGGCGCTACAACTTAATTTCAGCCCAAGAACTTTCCTGCCGCCTAGCGCCTCGTGAGCGCTATATGTAAATTGCCAAGGAGGAGAAGGCTCCGCTGAGGGTGAAGCCAGGAGAGGTCCCAGAAGCGGGACCTGTCGGGGCACATTGCCGGTGCCCGGAGACTGCAGAGACATCCAGAGGGGCCCCAGACTGCTGGTGAGTGGGGCTCAGTCATCCTGTGGTTGGGGGGTGTGTCGGGGCACATTGTCGGTGCCCGCCCCCGGTGCCAGTATTCTTTGGAGGGCATTGGTTGTGTTTAGAGTCCCATAGGAGGGGGGCTCCAACGTGCCCAGTACTTGTTTCCTCCCTCAGCTGCACGACAGAGGCATTTTGGGAAATTCTAGAGTCCCAGAAGAGGGGCTCCACCGTGCCAGTGTTCTTGTGGGCAGATTCCTGTTAGAGCCCGAAGTGGGGCTCCCATCGCTGCATTGTTGGCGCCAGTGCTTGTTGGGTTTACCCAACTACCCCGCAGGACAGGGGGCAGCTGCCACGCATTGGGGGCATTGGATTACCCAGAAGGGAAAGAGAGAGGAGTGAGGGACCCTCCTACCCTAGCGCTTTGCGCATCTTTGTTTTCACTGCCCTTGCAGCCAGCCCTGACTTGGCGGGACATAGGGCATTTGAGCCCCGGTGTAAGGCCAGTTGGCCTGGGGTCATTTTTGGGTGTTAGGGCACAAGGCCCTTACCAGTGTTACTATGGGGCACTGCTGCTTTCATGCCTAAGATGTGTCCTGCCTAATGACATACCTCATGTGATTCAGGCCCCATTATTATTGCGTAATGTGTTTTATGCTGATGAGCTTTGGGCCTAATATGATTTATACCTAATGTGATTTATGCGTTTATGCCTAATGCTTACACTGATGGTTCTGTGCAGAATGTGCTTTTATGCCTAAGGTTACGCACAAGGTTATGTTCATGCCCAATGTGACCGACGCCTAATGATATTGCGTTTCTATGCCTAACCTGATGCTTCCATTCCAGGCTTCCGGCAAAGGTGATTATGGCCTAATGAGATGCCCCATGTCCTGTTATGCAGTGCTAAGGTTATGCCTGCGCTAAGGTGTTATGCATAATGTGAGTCATGCCTATTGGAAGCATTGCTTCAGTGCTAAATGTGTTTCTAGGCCCGATGTTCACGTGGTTTATGCCCCCGGCTCAGGATGCGTGCCTAATGTTATGTAGGGGCTGTTTTACATGTCATACCTTGGCTATTGATGGACTTTATAATTACTGATTACACCTTGTGATGGTTCTGGCAGCGGCCCGATTGGCCCTGCCTTGTAAATAGTCCCCTGTGGATGGTTATCCGGTGCCAGCTGGCACGGAAGATATGCACCTGTGTTCTGCATTCTAATGTGTCTTATAAATACACAAGTTATTTCTCATTCAACCTGGTGTGGAGTCTCTTTTTGTAGTGTGCCTGGTGTGTCGCCTGTGAGTGTGCTGCGCAGATGCTTTACACATTTCCTCCGGAGTTTGGCCCGCCCGCTCTGCACCAAGCTACCCATTTCTAACAATCAGTATCCTGATACCTGTCAGGTTTTTTTATATTATCCCTATTCCTGAGGTTATACCTCCTTTCAGAGGGCTCCTGTTGAGGAGACCTGCCTCTGGATTGAGATCTGCTGTCCTTAGACTTTTGTTGTTTTTTATTTTCCCACTTCTTTTTAGAAGAAGTAGGCATCTGCTTTCTTGTGTCCTTTTCAGGACTGCCCACCAGTTGTGGTTTTAATGCTTTCCCACCAAGAATGTCTCTGCCTAATTCTGCATATGCAGTTTCAATTATTTTGGGCAGTTCGTGTTGTTGATCTATTGGACCGAACTCCCTTAGGCGTTGGCGGATCGCCACTGAAGCTGCTGCCCCCTTAATGTTAGCTAGTATTATGGCTGATACCTGGTCAAAGTTATTTAGTAACTTCATCCCTAAGTTAAGGCAGGCTCTGCTCCGTACTCATTTTGTATCTGTCTCAATACGTCTGGTACTACTGCTAAGGACGGGATACCATGTGTTCTGGTATATATGGCAGCAAAGACTGAACCCCAAGAGGTGCATTCCTCTACTTGTGGTGTGATCCGCATGGGCAAGCAGATTGTTAGAATTCTGTGTTTTTCATAGGTGGTAGTATTCGGAAATACTGCCTCAAGCTGAGTTATTTTCTGAGCTATCCAGAATGGGATTTGTTCGCGTTTTGCGGGCATTTTGCCCATTACTGCGTGTAATGTCTGTGGAGTAATTTTATTTCCTGTACCCTGAGCTGGAGTACTATTTGCTGCACCTGGTGCAGGTTGGATTGTTAAAGTCCTCATGACGAATTGTGTCAGGTTTCTGTAGATTTTAATTAAATCTCTATGTTGTACGAGTAAGTCTGGCTGTGGCATTGTTCCAATGTCAGGGTGCGGTGTGTAAGCCGCTAGTATTGGCCATGTGGCCCGTCTCCTCCGAGCGGGCCTAATCTTACTCTTTGTCCTACATGGGGTAGGGCGCCTTTAAACCAGTAAAAATGTTCCTGGTAAGTGAGCGGAACCTCTATGTCCTCGAACGGAGCATATTCCGCTGGTGCATCTCCTTCTGTATAGTAGTGAAATGTATTTGTAATAGCATTTGCTGCTGGGAATGTAACTCATGAATAGAACACCTCTGTTTTGTTTGATTCGTGTGCCTCAATCACGAACACTATTTTACCACCCCTAGGTGTGAGACCATTTTCTAATAGTCTTATGGTGACTGTCCTTCTGAAGTTTGGTGCAATCTGTATTGCATCTTCAGGATCTTCTTCTCCTGTTAAAAGGAAGAGATCAACTCTCTGGTCCCCTGCCTCGTTATCAGGCATGTTTAGAGGAAGAAGTGTTCACAGGGAACTAAGATGAGGTGTTATGCACAATTTAGGAACTAAATGTCCTTCAAGCTTGATTAACCAACAGCCAATAAATAGTATTCTCGTACTACTCAGCTGTGGCGGATTTTGTGCCCACCCACTCCAGACGTCTTTGGGGTTTTGTGGGTAGGTTCTCTGAGAATAGCACGACTGAACTACTCAGATTCTACTGTTAAATAAGTACCCAACCAACGTTGGCGGCGCCATGTCGTGTAGTTCCTATAGTACCCCTGCAGGACCTGCGCGTTTGGATAACATATACTGTGGGCCTGGTGGTAGACTGACTCTGAGCACCCCCACCGTATATGTTAGCCTGGTTTGCATTAGCTAGCTCACAGTGCCACTAGAATCTCCTCTTCACGGGGAGAGATTAGTTTCTGGCCACCTTAGATCATGACAACCCAAATTCCTCAGAATCGTGGACACAATGTACTACCTTTCGCTCAGTCACTCATGCTTACTTATTCGGTTTGTCTCAGAGAGTTACACAGAATAAACAGTCGGGCGTTTCAATAAGTATTTATTTAACAGTTGTTATTCTAGTGTAAAATATATATGCTGCAGTAATCAGCAGACAATAGCAGAGATATATTATCAGCAGTACGATAAAAGCAAAGGGATAGAACAGTTCTACCATATTGCGATAATCATGAATACATACATGAATATAAAAAGCATTATGCAAGTGCGCGTACTCCTACGATGCCTAACTAGATGTACCTGAGTGTACCTAGCATATGTGTAGGTCTAAAGCCTAAGAGCCAAGAATCCTTCTAGGATTTAGTCGAACCCCCATACCTGAATAGAGAGAGTGTGGGACACCGTCCTGGTCTCGAGTTGGACACCCCGTCAGGGCTGTGTTAGACCACTGTCAGCTGGAGCGACTGCATGCAGGAGCCTCAGCATCTCTGGTCAGTGTGTCAGCATGGAAGTCTCGGTTCCCTCTGTCTTACCGGGGCAAGATGTGGTGTATTTATACCCTAAAGAGTCTCGGTCCTCAGTATGGATTGTATTGGTCTGTCGTTAGACATGAGGAAGACGTCAGGGGTGAACTTTGTACATACATATTATGCAGGTGGTGTATTCCTAGAGAGCCATGCATAATTGATGAGTACAGTGTGGGCCTCTGTTTGGGAAAAATCCTGCTGTATTCAAAACCACAGGATAGATAACGTTCAGCCCTCAGAGCTCGTTGTGTACTAGCGAGGACCAATGTAGGTGAAAGATCATGCCTATATAAGGAATCATGACTATAATAGGACATGTACAGTTATGACCATAATTGGGCATATGCAGCTACGACCATAATAGGTCAAGTACGAATATGACCATGTTAGGGCAAATATGAATACGTCCATTTTAGGGCATGTATGAACGGGTCTACATTAGGGCCTCTATACAGGTCATAACATGTTGTTATCATGAAAGGATCACTATTGCACTCCGGTAAATGTCAGTTGATACCACGAAATCAACCAAAGGAGTAGAACCTGTATATAGGTTAACTCGGGGAGAGGAGTTGGCCTAACGGCTAAGGCAACGACCTCAAATCTGGGGAATTGGGTTTGAGTCTCGGCAAGGACGTGCAACATCCTGTGATTCTGGGCAAATCACTTAATCTACATGTGCCTAAAATAAATGAATGTGTCCTCATGTAACGCAACTGGTGCTCGTGTAAAGCACTCAGATACCCGATACCTTCGGGTCACGTTCGTGTTATATAAAACTCTGTAAAAAAAAAAACTACACTTAAAGCTAAGTGATCTTATTTTAGCCTTTTTTTCAGTTAGTTAGCATAATAGGACACATACAAAAGTACAACCTTGACACGCACTCGTTTTTTGAGAATTGCCACCACTGGTGTGCTTTAATACATCACTGAGTTTATTTGTCACAGCATATCGGCTGTCTTCCTTAACGTCTCTTATTCTTCCCTTTTATGATAATTTCAGAATTGTATATTTGTTTTAATCGGCGATCCCCTTTTCCTATGGTTCTAGCATAAAATATAGCAATGGCATTCTTGCCACCTCTCCACTACATTACTCTAAAATGACGTTACCTTCTGTATTGGCTTCTCACGAGGGCGCTCGAACACAAGCCTCATTATATAGGATAAAGTAATACATCCGCAGCATGGTGTCTAGTTTAATTGACATCAAAGGAATACTGACCTTGATTTGAAGGGTCTCCATTTATGTACGTTAATATATATATAATTGAGTTTAATTGTTATTCACATGTGGTACAGGATCAACAGCAATTTAGCTGTCTTCCTTTACATTTCTTTTTCTTTGTAATGATAATTTTGGAATTGCATAAATATTTTGTTGGTTATTCCCTTTTCTTTTGGATTTAGCGTAAAATATAGCAAGCCAGATCATATAACATAATGTAATATATCTGTGGTAGGGTCTCTAGTTTCTCTGAGGTAATAAATATCATCTTCGCATCACTCAAGTACAATTGCTAGTATCAACTTCCGTTTCTAGTACACATGTCTTTGCTGGACACTCCAGCGTTTTATTATCTCTTGTGTCCTCCCTCTTTGCTGGAGTTATGAGGTTTATACCGTAGCCCTGTCTTATAGCCTAGATGGTTTAATTAACCGCAAATATGTTCATCTTTGGTATTTAGCGATATTATGGGAATTACATGGTTATTTATGTTTACTTTATGGATGTAAAACGATGTCCACCCCCCACTTTTCTTGCCTTAGCTTAATATACAGCTAAGACACCTTTGCTACTCATACCCTATTCCAATATGGCGGCTCTGTTCCTTCATGGTTCCCTCGTTGTGCACCGTGACAGCTGTCTGTTGTCTATTTCTATTTAAATATGCCCGAGCACAACGCCGAATCACACTGCATACCCGCAGTTTGGATTTCTACTCACCCCTAGGTGATTTTATACCTTTAAACAATATCTTCTCTGCAGCTCTCCTTTTAGAATGTCAGTTGATGCATTTGTGTCCTTGTATAACTGTTTCTCACTGGACTTTCGAGCCTTATAGTAATTTTCAAGTTACTCTTTTGTGCCAGAGTTACGCGATTTTCTGTTTCACCCTGCACTAACGTGCATAGCTCTCCGTTTAGAATGTCAGTAGATACATTTGTGTCCTTGTAGAAGTGTTTCTCACAGGACTTTCAAGCCTTATAGTAATCTTCATGTTACTCTTTTGTGCCAGAGTTACGCAATTTTTTATTTAACCCTGCACTAATGCGCATAGTACGGATTTATTGAATAGTTAAATGATGCTCACCTTACTCGATATAAGACTGTCATTGATGATGTCTCGTCCTTTTTCCTTGCATTGATATTGGGACTTTACCTGATTCTAGACGTCACTTAATATATATATATTTTTCTTCGTGCAGCGGACGCGCACGTGGAACCCTTGAATATACATGGTGAGTTTTGCTTGTTCTATCAACCCACAGATTGCTATGCTTTGATTTGTTATTGAATGAATATTTAATTAATGATTGCAAAACCCCCTCTTTTTATCTCCCTTGGGAGATACTTGCTTTGGGCATCCATATACACCGGAAACTATAAACTTCCGACCTAACACTCTGTTAGTTTATCGTAAGGTATGAGTATTGACATCACTTTCTTCTAGGCAGATAATTTCTTTGTTACTATTTTTGTTCTTTTTTATATATATTTTTTAGTAAAGAACTTTTTCTCTTTCCTGCAATTGTATCTCTTCTCATATATGGAGCATTGAATATTAACCATCTATGAACGAGCAGCTTGAGCCGGGTCTGGTGACTTAGTGGACTAATGCATCCACTGCGGGAGCCTGTGTTCAACCTCATGGTCACAGGCTCAAATCCTGGCGGGTTCACTCAGCCTCTCATCCTTGCTGTGGTTTGTAAAATGAGTACTGTTGGGTAACAATAAACATCAGTTATTCAGCGCCAAGATGCCCCTTTGAGGGTGAACATGCGCTTTACAAATACACATGTTATGTTTTTTGGGAAATCCCATAATAAGGAGCTATACATTGTTTTATCACACAGTGCTTTATCTGCATGAGGGTTCTCTCTGGCACCATCTATTAGCCCTGATCCCATGACATCTACTGGCATATTAATGAACTTAGAGAGATTGGTTTTCTGTTCACTTACCGTTCCGTGAAAGTCGATTTCACCATCTTCTTCTTAAATGATTATTTTATTCTACTTTACACTTTTTAGCATGCTGCCTGCTTTAATTTTGTATTTTTTTTTCATGAAATGTAAATATAATGAGGTGAAATGAGCAATCTTCAGGAATGTTCACTAACTGCGTGGACTAGACAAGTTGCACATTTTAAGTTACTGGTAGTGGTTATCAGTGTCTTGCTTTAATGTAAAATTATGATTCTGAAATCAAACAATTTTTGTCTATTATCTCTTTTAGACATTCGTAGCCCTGATGAAGTCGCAAATGCGACGAAACACATGTTGGCTAGTGATCCAGTGAAGGCTATGTGAAGAGCTTTTGGAAATCACCATATACAATTTGTTAAACAACTGAAGAAACCAGGATTGAAGACTACATTACTATAACTGCATTATATATAATCTCTTTTGTGTGCCAGATGAAAGTATATTGTCTTACAAGGAATCCTTGATAAGGGTTCTTACTTCTGAATGTGGGGTCAACATCCATTCATCATGCGCACTGTAGTTACAGGGTGTGTGCTATAATACTTTGGTGGTAATCCCAAGTGAGCGCTGTGGTACCTTCTTTCCCCCCCCTTTTTTGTCATAAATGGGTAGCATGCATGGCACACAGGTGCTTCTTCATTCCCGTTGTTCCAAGGAAATACTGCTGCCCGATCCCATGCAAGGTGACTTTCTTGCATAAGGCATTTGCTTTCTTCTCACCGGGTAGAATGAAGAAGAATTACAACATGAAGGACTCCTTCAGCTTCTTCCAGGGCTCCTGCTCCTCCATTGCAATCTCATCCTCTTCCTCCTCCAATGCATGTGGAGCAGCTGCAGCATGCTCCAATGCATGTGGAGCAGCTGCAGCTCCTTGAGCCAAGTTACCCAAAAATCAAGGAAAACAGCTGCACAAGAAGCAGCAGGCCTGGATGAGTTGTAAACAGCTCAAAACCAGAGCAGGAATATTCCAAAATGAAAACCACCTTCCTATTGGCTGGCAAGAACTTCTACTCCCGAGAAAGTAGCGCAGTACCAGTGAAACTCCCCCCCCCAAAAAACTTCCTATTTTCACAAAAAAACCTATACCCTCCTCACTACCACTACCTTAGAGCAATAAAAATGACGTTTAACATACTTCTAACATTTTTACTTAAAAAAAACTAAACATAAATTGGAGCTACAAAACTATAGCCCAATAGTACCAAAAATCAAAAAAACATTTATACTTTAAAATTACAATCAAATCCATCTATTATGTATGCAGAAAACCCAACAAATTCACACAAAAAAAACAAAGGTTGAAACTTAGTTATCGCTAGCGGTTATTGCATTAGTACAACAAAACATTTAAGCTACATACACATTAGAAATACCATCATTACAGTTTTCTATTTCTGTCTTTCTTTTTAAAATTTATTATAGAAAGTATACTACGGTCAACATTTTATGATTACATATAAACTCCACGCATACATTTGAATAACTATAACTCGACGATGTTACATGCATTGTTTAAAACATTAAACTAAGACTTCATACAGCATATCTCAAGGTAGAAATGATACATAAAAACGAATACTATTGTGGAGTTTTTTTAATCACATTTTCTCGATATATGGCGCTTATTTATTCAAACCCCCCTGGGGTGGGCCAGGGCCCGGGGGAATGAGGTAGTTTTTTGGTGGCGGAAGGGGCACATGTGGCCCCCGCCCCTAGGCCTCTTTTGGCTCCAGGGACCATATCCTCCGGGACCTTATGCCATTTTTAGGGGGAGGGGCCACACAGTCCCTCTCACCAGGCTGTTTTTGGCCTCGGGGACCCCATTGCCCAGGCCCCAAATTGTTTTTGTGAGGTGGATGCACGGCCCCCTCCCTAAGCTGCTTGTGGCCCTGGGGAGCCCATCCCTCCAGTGCCCGAAGTCTGTTTTAGGGGAGCAGTGCATGCGGCCCCCCTCCCCAGGTTTTGTCTGCCCTGTGGACCCCATCCCCCAGGGCCCACTGTTTTTTTAAAGCAGAGGCCCCTTTGAGCCTCTAAAGGCCCAAGGAACCTCATCCCCAGGCCGCTAAACTTTTGAAAAGGATGGGGGGGGGTCATGCGGCCCCCCTCCCTGGCATGAATGTCCCCAGGGGCCCAGCCCCCCTGAAGCCAGCTCACTACCTATTACGTGAGGAGCCCATCTCCAGGACATAGCGGGTTCTCTGCCTGCCTGCACCAACCCAGGCAGGGAAACATGTGTTCGCTTCCACTTCACGGAAGCATTTTCAGAACTCTTACCATGCGGGAGCAAACACAAAGTCTGCTCCCAGCTGGCAGGAGCTGTGAAAATGCTAGCCCCCGCTGGGAGCATTTTGATCTGTTTTACAGCCCACATTGATGCGGCCATGGAAACAGATCCAATTATTTCTCATGCCTGGAGGGAGCAGCATTAGTAGCTGCTCCCTGTGGGTGGGAGCAATGCCAGCTCCCGCTGCATGCGGAGAGTTGGGTTGGGGCCATGAGGGCCCTGGGGCTCCCTCCGCAGCCACCAACAAATGTTTTGTAGGTGCCCTGTGTGGGCACCAGGGCACCCACCTTTAAGAAAAGTGAGCCCCAGGGAAATGGGTCACTGGGGCTGATAACAGCTCATGGAGGGGTGCTGTGTGGCCCCCTCCCCTTTAATGTTAGTATTGGCCCTGGAGCATGGGGTCCCCAGTGGCCAACAAGGCTCAGAGAGGGGGGGTCACGCTGCCCCTCACCCCCTTAACTAAAATAAACAGCCCTCGTCCTAACAAGGCTCAGGGTGGGGGGGGGGCTCGTGAGCCCCCTGCCCTTTAATTTAAAAAAAAAAAACCTGGGGGATGGGGTACCCTGGGCCTAATAAGGCTCAGGGGAGGACATGCTGCTCCCTTCTCTTTAAAATAAATGAGACCCTGGGGGATGGGGTCCCATAGTCTAACCCCCCTTTTAAAATACATAATGCCCTGGGTGGATGGAATCCCCAGGGCAAGGCCCTGTGGCCAACCCCCCCCCGACGCCCATGGCCTAAGGCCGTGCCCAGTGAGGGGTTGGCTGCATGGGGGTTGGCTGCATGAAATGGCCGCAGGCCAGGCCTTGTGGCCAAACCCCCACCGTGCACGACTGAAGGCCGTGTGCAGTGTGGGGTTGGCTGCCTTTATGGTGGTTGGCCACTCGGCGGGGTTTTGGGTTTACGTGTGGTAATTAAATATTACTTTACGTTAAAAACACCCTACAAATTCATTGAAAAAACCAAAGTTTAAAGTAACATTATAGTTAGGTGAAATGTTCAGTAACATCATAACATTTTAAACACTAGAAACCACTGAAATTCACTGGTTATAGTTATCTCAAGTAACTATAACTTGTGCCCTAAGGTAACTATAACCTACACCCTAATTCAGAGATCTGCACTGGCTACCAACCCAAAAGTGATGCCAATTCAAACTGCTCGCTCACACATACAAAGCTCTCCACAACATTGGACCTACCTTCCTCAACCACCACCTCAGCTTCCACCAACCCATCAGGCAACTGTGCTCAGCCTCACTCCTCCTAGTGAACATACCCTTGTTAGACCTGTCAGCCTTAGGGTGGTCTTCCCCCAGACTTTTTGCTTTGGCACCTCCACATTTTTGCTGTAACTTTCTGTTGGCCTTAGGACTCTGAGCACTTTACCACTGCTAACCAGTGCTACAATGCATGTGCTTTTTCCGTAAACATTCTTGTGATTGGTGTATACCTGATCGACCAATTTAATTTACTTGTAAGTCCCTTGTAAAATGGTACCCCATGTACCCAGGGCCTGTTACTGCTACTAGTGGTCTTGCAGCACGGATTGTGCCACCCACAGAAGTAGCCTTTCAAACCTGTCTCAGGCCTGCCAGAGCAGGACCTGTGAGCACAGTTTGCTACTATTTAAACTTGGCATTTAAAACCTACTTGCCAAGCCTTAAGCTCCACTTTTATTACATATAAGTCACCCCTAACGTAGGCCCTAGGTAGCCCTAAGGGCAGGCTGCTATGTAAGTAAAAGGTAGGGCATGTATCTTTATGTTTTGCATGTCCTGGTAGTGATAAACAGCCGATTTCATTTTTCACTACTGTGAGGCCTACCTATCTCGTAGGGTAGCATTGGGAATTCCTTAATAATCTTTTAAGCTTCAATTCCTGCTCAGAGATGAGTAGCTTTTGGATGTTTCATATGTTTGGAATGGTATTGATGAATCCTACTTACTGCTAAGGTTGGATTTAACTTTACTATTTTAGACATGCCACTTTTAGAAAGTGGACATTTCTCTGCACTTACTGCTCTGTGTGCCTGACAGCCTGTCTCCAACACACGCCTGGGCTAGGCTGGGTGATTGCTACATTTGTGCATTCCCTCTAGACAGTCACAATGCAGGACAGTCAACTACATCTACATTCATCTGCATACTGATGGTCATCCTGAGCAGGAGGATGGGGAGGAGGTAACACTTCACTTGAATAGGTAGTGTCCTGTCGCCACACAAAGGGGCCTATTACGATGTCAGAGGGACCAGAGTCCCTCCGACATCAATCCGTAACTGTAACCTGACTACTACAGTTATGCGATTAGGATGCGACCGAATCATGTTCGGTTGCAATCCTATTATTTGCTATGGGAGCATGGCTTCCGAACGGAAGGCATGCTCCCGTAGCAAAAACGGAGGTGCACTTAATCCCTGCACCCCGTGGCACGCACCCCAAGGTGCCTGCCACCGGGTGCATGGATTAACAGGGGGGCACCATGGGTGCCCCTAGGCTGCCATTCGGTAGTATTGCACCCTTGGGAGCCCTGCTGTGGGCCCCCAAAGCTGTTTCCGAATGCTTTTTCGTACCGGGAAAGCCGGCATGAAAAAGCATTCAAAAAGCAGCATTGTAATGCCTCGGTCGGAACGAGCCAGTCAGGGGATTACATGGTGCCTTCCGGATGGCTGACAGGCTCTCCGAGTCCGTCGTAAGCCATCTGGATGATCAGTTCGGATTCCCTTCCGACCAAGCCCATCATCATGGCTTGGTCGGAAGGCAATCCGAACCGTAAATTACGATGCGGTCAGGAGGGCTCTGGACGTGGTCCTGAGCCCTTCCTGTCCGCATCGTAATCGGCCCCAACGTGTTGCTTTACCCCCAACAAATAGGCTGGCAGACAGGACTGGCCTGAAAGGGGACCTGTGCATTTCAGAGAGTTCTTTTGAAGTCACCCCCACATCAAAGGCACTTTAAGGACCTGTAACCAGACTTTGCTGGCTCTACATCTGCACATTGCCAGAAGGAAGTGCTGTGCTACCAGGAGGAACTGCCGCTCTAGAAACTGCTCTGCTGTGTTGGCCTGCTGCTTGTTGAGCTGCAGGAAGGACTGCCACTTTGCGACCTGCCTTGTTGTGCTGGCCTGCTGCCTGCTACTTTTGTGCTGTGTGGACTAAAAGTGTTCTCCAAGGGCTTGTTGGCTTGCCCCCATTCCCCGAAGTCTCAGGCCCATTAAAGACTTTGCCTTCTAGTCACTGCCGTGGGACTTTGCACCCTGTGAGTCTGGCAGTGGGCTGTTGACAACAAACAATGCCCTGCTAATACCTGACGTGTGGGGGGAGCTGAGTGAGCGCTGTTTGTTTCCCTGTTTCTAAAACACACTCCGGAAAGGAGTCTGCTGATTACCCCCTTTTGCAGAGCAGCCCAACCTTTACCTGGGACAGCGACTGAGCGCTTCAATTCATGCCAACCCGAGGACTCCGCCTCATCGCCGCCAATTGTGCTCGTGGGGGACTCCAAGTCCCAGAGAGACCTGCTGCTCGCGCCTGGAGGCACTGTCATCATCGTTGTCTTCCTACTTAACGACTCGCGGCACCCGCTTCGCGGGAGCCGCATCGCCGCCAATTGTGCTCGTGGGGGACTCCAAGTCCCAGAGAGACCTGCTGCTTGCGCCTGGAGGCGCTATCATCATCGTTGTGTGCCTACTTAACGACTCGCGGCACCCGCTTCGCGGGAGCCGCATCGTCGCCAATTGTGCTCGTGGGGGACTCCAAGTCCCAGAGAGACCTGCTGCTCGCGCCTGGAGGCGCTGTCATCATCGTTGTGTGCTTACTTAAAGACTTGCAGCACCCGCTTCGCGGGAGCCGCATCGCCGCCAATTGTGCTCGTGGGGGACTCCAAGTCCCAGAGAGACCTGCTGCTCGCGCCTGGAGGCGCTGTCATCATCGTTGTGTGCCTACTTAACGACTCGCGGCACCCGCTTCGCGGGAGCCGCATCGTCGCCAATTGGGCTCGTTGGGGGACTCCAAGTCCCAGAGAGACCTGCTGCTCGCGCCTGGAGGCGCTGTCATCATCGTTGTGTGCCTACTTAACGACTCGCGGCACCCGCTTTGCGGGAGCCGCATCGCCGCCAATTGTGCTCGTGGGGGACTCCAAGTCCCAGTGAGACCTGCTGCTCGCGCCTGGAGGCGCTGTCATCATCGTTGTGTGCCTACTTAACGACTCGTGGCACCCGCTACGCAGGACGCATGCGGGCGCGCGCCGGGCGAAGCCCGGGCCAAGGGCAGGCCCGTTTGAGCCCGTTCGAGACCGGTAGAGGCCGGGTCGGGCCCCCCCCGTTCATGGTTCATGGTTAGAGTAAGAGCTGATTCATGTGAAGTGGGAAAGCAGATCTCCGATATTCATTTACTGCTGTGAGAAAATTGTGGTGCTATTTGGAAATGGGGAAGAGGAAATTGGCCATATGTAAAGGAAATGCTGTGGAAAAGACTGCACCAATTACTAACTATTTGAAAAGTGCTATGGGCATAATAAACAATGAGATTGTGCAAGTGGAGGAACAGCTGGCAGCCGCTAAAACTGCTTTAGATGCTGTTCAAAAGGGGGCTAAGTCTGTGGTGGAAGTGCATGGGGAAAGTAATACTCCTAGTCCCGATATCGTCCCCCAGGAGCAGTCAAATACCAGTATCGTAAATGATATCCCTAAGAATTCTAAATTCGATCAATCGATTAAATTAGGGCCTTGCATGTCAACTGTCCCTCTTGAAATTGTTAATGTTTCAGACATACCAGATTCCGACTCACCACCAGCAAAAAATGTAAACAAAGCCTAACACTAAGGAGGCCTAGCCCAGTAAGAGTTGTACCAAAAAGGGAAACCTAAAAATTACCAGGCAATGGTCAAGGAGTTAAGCCTGTAGAACCACTGAACGATAATCATGCCATAAATACTCTATTCAAAAAATTGCATGGGAAAATTGATACCATTGAGAGGCGAGTCATGAATGAAATAAAATTGGTGCAAAAGGACATTGCAAAGTTATTGGAACTGGTTACCGCTCTTCAGCTGTCAACTGCATCAAATACACCGCAAATTGTAAATTTAACTGACAGGAGTGATACACATGTCGGTGCAAAAAATTTGAACAGTATGAATAATGCAGAAAGGGTCCGTGCCTTGCCACTTATTAATACACATGGGAAGGAAGCACATGTTTCATCTACACAAAATTCTGGGGGATCCATAGGGAATGGTAATGAGAAGAACGGAGGTCAAGCCCATCATGGGAGGAAACGGGACGTCACTCTAAGTTTACCCCCACAAGCAACTCCATATGTGATCGTCCTAAAAAATGTACCTAAATTGACTGGAAATACTATTGAAACTTGGGACTCTTTGAAAAATCGGGTGTTACAATGGTTCTCTAGGAATACGAATTGTAGTATTGGGTGTTTATCACATGAAGTGATTATGGTAAGAAGAGTTAGCTGGGTGGGCAACACCATAAAAACATGCGAGGGGGATTGTGTAGTCGTAAATTTTCGTCGACCCTATGTGGTGGGTTTATTATTGGAAGAGATCTCAGGTAATCAGGATCGACTATTTAATATTGAAGGAAATATTGTTGCATTACCTCTGGGATATTTTTATGGTTCTAGAATGGTCTCACCCTTCAGCCGAGCCCAGGCTAGTACCAGTACCAGTAATCAAACACATTATAGGATTCCGACTATGGTAAATAGGTTCGAACCACTTAGGAGGTGTAGTGAGGTGGATTGACTGGAATGTAATATAGTATGGACAAAAACTGTTGTACAAGATGGTCATGATGTAAGAGCCTATGTCAATAGTTCGAAAGAAATGGTTCATACGGATCAGGATCAACCGTGTGAAGGTACTGTTAATACCATTAGTAATACTGATAGTGAATCCTTTGCAGAATCTGAAATACAAATATCCAGAAATGAAATCACCCCGCCTTCTATTGTGGCCGAATGTAATTCCCTAGCCATTCATTGCAGGAATCATTGCATATCATGACATGGAATGTTGCAGGGGTAAGGAGTAAATTATGTGATATTTCTTGGCTTAAAACTATACAAAATTGCGATTTGGTATTAATAATTAATACAAGAAACATGGCTTACAGAAAAAAAAATTATTAATGGGTTCAAGACGATTTATACTAATGGGATCCCTTCAAAGGCAGGGAGAGCGAGTGGAGGCTTGGCAGTATTAATATCAGTATCCTCTCCTTTGACTGTAAAAAAAATATATAATAATTCACAACATTTTCAGTTTTTACTTCTCTCAGTTGGAGGAAAACAGGATATAATAGTGATTAATTTTTATAACAATATTTTTAATAGTTCAAGACACGAGATTATCACATTATTAGACGGTGAGCTAGCTAACTTTTTCAGGAGTGCAGGGATTGACTGTTTTTTAATTTGGGCAGGGGATTTTAACATTGAACTTTGTAAATTTATATCAGGGATCCAATGTGGTTATGAGGATGAACTGGGAGATAACCTCTCACATTTCCCACATAATAACTATGGGGAAATTATAAATTATGTTATGTTCAAGTATAATTTGGAAATTATGGAGATGGACGCCAAAGAGAATGTGCGAGAGGGAAGGGGTATTACCTATACATTTGAAGGAGCTAGGTCATCCTCATGCATTGATCATTTCATAATCTCAAGAAATTGTAGGCCTCTTATTCATAAATGTAATGTATATCCCAGCCTACTAAGTGACCATCACCCTTTGTCATTAATATTAAAATCTCCACTCTTTAAAGTAGATGAACCATGTATTTATGCTGCTGAGGTAAAGACACAGGGTGAAAATGGGATTTCTATTAAATGGGCAGGAGTTGATCCAAATGTCTTTTCAGAAAATATAATCCAACAAAATACCCAGCATATTACAACCGTTTTAGATAATTTTTCTAGTAGTACTGATATAGTTATGGCCTTTCTAAATATCTCGGCTGCAATTGCCGGAAATTTGAAAGCGTAAGCCTAGGACAAATAGGGTATATTGTCCAAGATGGTTTAACCAGCAGTGTTCCCGACTAAGGGGCCGATTCCGATCTCGGCCGGTAGTGCTCCGAATCGGATTCGGATTCACCGGATCCGATTCGGAGCCCTGTTTCCCGACCGAATCGTACACGGGTCCGGCCGAGCGAGTACGATGCAAACAACCGCGAAATCGCCGACCGACTCGAACGCGGCTTCAACACGCTCCAACCGACTCGCATGGACACGACTCGCACCGCGCTATGGAGACGTTTTCCGGCCGGGTAAGTACGATGCGCGCCGCGAGCAGTCCGACCGACTCGCGCCGTCCGGCTCGAAAAAGCTGTCGGAGCCGGACTTTGGGGGTCCGCGTCGGACCCCCCTGTACGCGTAGGCGCGCGAGTCGCACACAGGGGGGACCCATGGGTCCCCCCTACCTGTGCGTGTAAGGCGCGATGCGCTTGGACGCGTACACGCTGTAGGGGTCGCCCTTGTCCGCCTCGCACCCATTGAGTCAATGGGAGCCCGCGTACGCGTTGTACGACAGGCTCCCATTGACTTCAATGGGAGTCCGACCGACTCGAGTCCGATGGCATGCGTGCGCATCGTACTCGTTCGGTCGGACTGCTAGGGTCCGATTCGGTCGGAATTCTCTCCGGGTCCGGCTCGGTCGGAGAGATTTCCGGCCGGAATCGGAATCGGCCCCTAAATAGGGATTTAAAGGAAGCTTTAAAAGCTACCCCCCGGAATAGGGAAGATATTAGTACCCTGCGGAAATTATATAAGCAAGCATTAACTCAAAGAAAAATGGAGATTAGAGATACTGCGTGGGACAACTTGATTAAAGCTGCTGAAACCAAAGATTCGATACTTTTTTGGAAAACTTTGGATCAGCCACTTTTTAAAGATGTTCAGTCCGTTAAAGTTGATGTAGTAGTGTCTCCGGAAGAATGGCTATCCCACTTTGAAGCTATTTTTAATGTGACACGTCAGTTCACTACCATAGTAGAGAATAATAGTATTATTCGATTAAATAATATCAAACCAGAAAGCATAAGTCATGAGGAGATCAGATCAGCTCTTTTGAATAGTGCTAGTGGGAAGCGGCAGGCCCGGACGGGGTCCCAATCGATGTCTTTAAATATAACATGGATTTTTGGGTGCCCATCTTACATAAATTTTTTAATGCAACACTTAATGGGGTGATACCTGCAACTTGGGCTGAGAGCGTGATAGTTCCTATATTTAAAAAGGGCGATAGAAGTAGTGCGAGCTGCTATCGCCCAATATCTCTACTCGATTCAACATCCAAGGTAATGGGCAGAATAATGCTGGCTAGACTGGAAAACTGGGTAAAGGAAAAAAATATATTATCTGTAGTACAGTATGGTTTCAGAAGGGGCATCGGAACGATTGAGCAATGCCTGAATCTCGAGTTGTTGATAGGAAAATATACACTTGCAAGGGATGGCTCTGTCCACCTCTGCTTTGTTGATTTGTCAAGCGCCTTCGATTTGGTAAATCACTCAAAGTTATGGCAGACGCTTGAAGGGATTGGCGCCCCACAGGACATTATTAGTTTTTTATCACAAATATATGTACATTTGTCCTCGAGGATACGCTTTGGGGAAAATTGAGAATGCACTAAGCACTTTAGCATCACACGTGGGATAAGACAGGGTTGTACTCTTGCACCCCTTCTATTTTCGCTATATATAAATGGGGTTGACTCGTTATTACAGAACTTGAGTGCTGATGCTCCAAAGGTTGGCAAGCGGGTCACTCCATTATTACTGTATGCCGATGATGCTGTCCTAATTTCTAGGACAGCAAACGGCTTACAATTATTGATGGATAACTTTACTAGCTTTATGATGGAAAAGCATTTAAAAATTGATTTGAGTAAAACCCTAGTCATGTCATGTGGGAAACGGAATATTAAGAATAAAACACATTATATTGATGGTATACTGATAGAGAGGACTTTTTCTTTTTCGTATCTGGGGAGTCTTTTTAATAGCAAGGGTACGTGGAGCGCACACATAAACCTATGTAAATTGAAATTTGTAAAATCGGTTGAGGCCATTTTTAGATTTTCGCAAAAATTGGTAAAAAACCAGTGCGGGAAATTCTCAAATTATATGGGGCAAAGTGTATTACAGGGAGCTGTTACGGGGAGCCCTGTGGGGTGTGGCAGATACTTCCCAGCTACAAATTTTGGAAAATAATTTCTTAAGAAGGTTATTAGCCGCACCAGCTTCCACTGCCACTATTATAATACATAGGAGACTGATACTCCTTACATTCTCGATTCGATTAGTATAGCTGCCCTAACTTTGTGGCACCGCATTTGGACCAGGGAAGAGACACATTTTACGAGGGATATTATATTGGATTGTCTGACCCAAGATCACTGCAAGAAAATAACATGGTTAAGTTATGTCTGCAGTCTTTTAAATGAATGTAACTTGGTTGTAAATTTGAAAAACCCTGAGGACATACAGAACCTGAGTAAAATGGAATTAAAACTGAGGCTCCTTAATGTTAGGACCTCATTAAGGGATGTTGCCGCGAGTACTAAACCATGTATATCCTTTTATCTTGAAGGGCCAATATTAACGGGTATTCAGCCATATCTTATTTTCATAACTAATATACAACATAGATTTTATTTAACCAGATTACGGTTGAATACTCTTCACTATCTTTTAGCATTTCCTAAGAGGGACAAGTGGTGTGCCAATTTACCAAAATGCCCGTGTGATGGTAGGTCTCCACAGAGTACCCTTCATCTTTTACTTTTTCGTAAATTTTATAATGATATTAGAAAAACTCTTTTACAACCTATTTTTAAAGCAAATAGTCTGTACTCCTTTAAAGCTGCTTTTAATTATATTCGAAAATTGGAGAATGTGTTAATTTGTAATGCGGTAACTTGTTTTATATTATTAGCTATTAAACAAAGGAAGGACCTTGCTTATTTGGAAAAATTGAATTATGAAATAGATTAGTTTTTACCTGCTAGTTGATTTGTTGAATTATAAAATGGATTAGATTTTACTTGCTAGTAGATTTGTTTCAAAACTAAATAAGTATTATTTTTCGAAAATTTTGCACATAAAATGTATTTCTTATCTTACATTGAAATAATTGTACATAAATTCTTTTTAATTGATATTATAGTATGCTTTTATGGACAGTTTGTATGTGCCGAATAAAGCTTGATTTGATTTGATTGATTTGACTCCGCCTCTATACAAGACGCAGTAGCACTCTGGGCAGATGCTCCAGCGTGCTTTGTGGCCCCCATTCTCTTGACGACCATGACTCACCTGCCGCACAACCTTCCTGGATCAGAGCATGCCAGACTATGTTGTGCCCCGCCTCCATCAACAAAGGGACCCACAGCTCGTGTTGCCGAACAACAACCTTTTATTTGACAAATGTACTGTGATCCCCTGAGACCCACGAGGTTTGCGCTGCTGGTCTACTCGACATCAGGAGTGGCTAGGGGTTATTTATCAGCATTCGAGTTGCAATGTCCTCAGTGAGGACTTGAAGGGAATACCACAACTGGAGTACTACACATGTACTCCTATAGTGATAATTCTCCTGTGCCCTTCCTTTCTACTAATTATAGCACTGCTATTTTTAACACTTGTATAACTGGAAGAGAATACATGTGATTTTTATCGTTTTGGTCTTGCCTTGTTTAGAATATAGTAATCTATACTTCTAAGCCTGTGTGGAGTCTTTTTGTGATGTATTCATTGTGTTACTGTGTTTGTATGTTGCACAAATACTTTACACATCGCCTCTTTGGATAAGCCTGCCTGCTCTTCGCCAAGCTACCAGAGGGTGAGCACAGTATATCTAGCTGATCTAGCATACCCTGACTAGAGTGGTGGGTTCTCTCTGGCTTGGGTGTGCACTTTAGCAAACCAGAAACCCCATTTGTATCAACCCTGCATCTGTAGGAGCAAAGCTGGAGGACGCACCTTCTCCTACATACCTGCCAAATCCTGTAACGTCCTTCCACACCCCATCAGGTCCTCGCCATCCTTCTCGAAATCTGCAAGAAATTGAAGATCTGGCTAATCAACGAGGAGCTGGATCTGCTTACTCACCTACTCCAGCACCTGGATATACCTTGGGTGATAAGCGCGATCTACAACTCCTCATATCATAACATAACATGACATAATGAGAGGAAATGTTGCATGAGCATAACCTGTATGAAAAGTATAGGCAAAGGATCTTTAGAAAGAAAGAGCAGAGAGAAGTAAATACACAGAAAGGAAGAAAAAAAGAAACAGAAGCAAAATATAAATTCAGAAGTTGGGAGAGTGAGAAAGTAGTTGGGTTAACTGCAAAGAATTGCAATAGTAATAAAAAGAGACTTGAAGAGAACAAGTAACGGTAAGAACAAAATGCTATAGAAATAAATACAAATAAAATAATGAAAGATAAAAATGAATATGAGGGGAAGGAAGGAAAATAAAATAAAATAAAATAATAATAAGAAAGCTACAAAGTAGGCTAAAACTGAAAGTCTGAAGTTTAACTTTATGGGAAATTGAAGTAAGGGACGTTATGGAAAGTGAAATGGAAAACAGAGAAAACATTAATGTAAAATGTTTAAATGGGGAAAGAATTTGAAATTGAGGGCTAGAGGAGGAAAAAATTATCAAGGGAAAAATGGGACAGAATTCCTGAGAGGGGCGCTAGGTGGCGCACGACCAAGAGGGCCGCACGCCTGTGAGGCTCTTGCTGCTTGGCGGCATAATCCTCTTATTATCCTACTTTCACACACACTACCATCGATAAAAGTGCCTGCCGATCGTGTCTCACCCTGATGCCCGGCTCCGGTTTAAATTTAAGGATCAGCAGCCGCGGACACTGCAAGGCGTTCCTGGGCTGTACTACGTCCCGAGAGCAGGTTTGACGTGGGGCATTACTGGAGGCAAGCCCCGCCGCTGCAGCTACGGGAGCTCCGGGGATCCCACGTGGTGCTTGGGCCTCGGCGAACTCGCGCTGACAACTGCGGCTTCCTGGACGTTCTAGTTGCAGCTGGATTGCCACACAGCCTTCTGCTTTCACCCTCCTACACTGAAGTAGATGCGGTAAGAGGCGGTATCTGCCGAAAGTGACTTCAAGCGCTGTTTGACTCGCGCCGCCCCACCGCTTCATATGCTCAGACCCCTCTACCACAGCTCAGGTGATCCTCTGACCCCGCGCGGATCCACGCCTGTTCCTATATTGTCCCGTTTGGCCTTTGATGCGAAACTGCTTTTGTGCCAGCGCATATCTTCTCACAAAGATATCGTAACTGAAGCCTGCCACACCGAAGCAACCGCGCAATGCAACGTGGCGCTGACTGAAGGCTTGTCATCCGAGGCTTCCTGTATTTGGTGGGAGAAGCTGTCTTGCTGCACACCCTCCAATCTCTCCCCCCTGCGCTGACGTGGATGCGGAGTTCGGAGATCTCTGCTGCTGGGGCCTAACAGGGAGCGCTGTTTGACTCGCGACATCCTGCCATTATACAGATTGTGCTTGATCCTTATCATACTGTGGAGGTGATCCATAGGCCCCTCGCTGGCCCGTACCCACCCTCATATCCCCTGCTTGGCAGTGTTACTGCGCCTGTTTTTTTTTTAACCAACTCAAACTTAACCTGCAAAGACACCTAATCTAATCCTGCCACACCGTTGCAAACATACTGTGCTACGAAGGGCACACTGCCGCCATTGGCCCACTTCTACTGGGTAACGCAGCGACCCTCTACATATCCACACTACTGATACATCCAGCTCTACTGCCATCAGGAATTGCGCTGCTGTTGGGGCTCCGCTCCGTTTGACTGCTGTGCACGGTGGGGCCCATCCTCATCACGCCTGAAGCAGGAGGTGCAACGGAAAACTTCTCTCCCTCCTTTGCAGTGTTGTGGCAAATGCCCTTATTGAAAAGTTGAACACCACCCGTTACCTTTGTCTGGCACGTGGATGGAAACAAACGCATCTGCCTTCATTCTGAGTGGTGCACTGACAGTAGTGTTACTCTGAATCCTCTCCATCTACCTTCTGGCAACACTACACCGTCACGTCTCCTCCCCCCTGGTCGCTTTACCTACAGCGCAACTCACTCCTCCTACAATGGGGAAGGCGGATGGCCGGCAGTCCAAACTCCTCTTTGAAACCAAGAAGGCTGCCACGAGTTCCAGCTCGGAGGACCCGGATCAGTATAACGAAGAATAGGCGCAGACGACAACAGCCACCCAGGACGACAAAGTCAAAACTCTACTACTGGCTATGAAACATAGCCTCACGGACATCTCAAGCAAAATGGACTCCATGAATAGTCGCATGGATTTTATAGTCCAGAAGGTAGACAAACACGATGGACAAATCAAAGAGGCGGAAAGACGGATCTCAGACAACGAAGATGCTATGACTCAAATACAACATGTGGTACAAATGGACAAACTTCTCAAAGTTATTGCTGCCAAAAATGAGGATCTGGAAGCGCGCAGCCGTCGCAATAACATCCGCGTTATCAGAATCCCGGAGAGCACCAACACTAGGCGTATGGAGGAATTCATCGAACGCCTGTTGCGAGACACCTTTGGCGCTGAGGCCTTTTCCCCCAATTGATAGTGGAAAGGGCACACCGAACATTAGGCCCCAGGCCTCCCCCAGGAAGCACTCCACGCCCGATTGTAGCTTGTCTCCTCATCTACCGGGATCGGGATACAGCGCTAACAATGGCCAGAGAGAAAAAGACACTTCATTATGAGGGCACAGACTTCACCATCTATCCTGATTTCACGCCCGCAGTTCAAGAGGCAAGACGTAAATTCCTACCGGCCAAACAAAAGCTTCGGAAGGCGCAAATTGAATATGCGCTTATGTACCCGGCTCGCCTGCGGGTTACATACCAGAGTAAACAACATTTCTTCACAAATCCACAACAAGTAGATGATTTTCTCAAAAACGTCAAGAAACACCCATCGCATCGTGATTCCGAGGAACGCCTCTCCAGGTCTCCTTCCCCTACAACAGACTGAATCTGAATGTTAAGAACCCTAGCACTGGAGACAATTCATCATAACCCTGTCTTTGATGGTATTTCATCTTGGTCTTTGGGTGCCTGTGCGGCGGCCAGTTGTTACGAACTACTCCCAGCGAGAGAAGCACGTCACGTCTCCTTGGCGATTTGCTCGATGGGTCAATGATCAGAGACAGATAAGTGATAAACGAAACAAACACTCACTAAGTTTTGGTTGGCAGACACGATACATAGTATGTTAATAAATTGGACAATGCCAAGCACCCCCCTCCCCCCTCTATCCCCTGCCATTGGGAGGCTGTCTTCACAGCTCTGGGAGAAGGGAGAATCTCGTTGCCCACTAGCGACCCCCACACAGGCGCTCCCCTTACCATTTTTGTTGGGGTATTTGATTTGGACTGCAATGTCAGGGTTAGTTGGGTGGTGGGTGGGCAGCAAAATGCCAGCACGATTGGGGTGCTGTTGTGGGAGGGGGAGGGATGGGAATTGTTAATTCAAGGTTACAACACTTTTATTCTCCAGCAAGTAGACATGGGAACACACATCGAGAGGTACAGTCACAGCTCTATGTCCAGAACACATAATGATCGACACATTCCGTTCTGAGGTGCTAAAGGTAAATCTCCTCACTTGGAACATCAGGGGGTTGGGGGATCCCCGGAAGTGTAGGCAAATACTTACATATCTTGATCGACATCAAATTCACATTGCCATGCTGCAGGAGACATACTTTGACCCGCATCGCACTCCTGGTTTTGCCTGCAAATGGGCCACGGACCGAGTCTTCTCATCATACTCTACATATTCCAGAGGCACAGTGATTCTTATCAAAAAGAACACTCCTTTCATTCTGGGGGGGACGTATCATGATTCATTAGGTAGGAGCTGCATGCTTTGGGGAACATTGGGTACACAATCGGTCACACTAGTCAGTTGTTACGGGCCGAATGTAGATGACCCGGACTACTTCACCACTCTATGGGGTCCTTAAGGTAGGATCCACCCATATTATTTGGGGGGGAGACTTTAATACTGCATTTTGCCCCACCACTGACAGATCCAACCCGCTCCCTCACCACTACACTAAAACACAGGGCGCATTGGCAAACATGTTCTCTGCTCATGGACTTACAGATGCGTGGAGACACATTCACCCTAACGGGAGAGAAGGCACACACTACGCAGGGGTACACTCTACCTGGGCTCGCCTAGATTACTGGGTTGTCTCCAGAGGTGTTGTTCCGTGGATAAATAATGTTGTGCATTTAGCCAGAACTTATTCTGATCATGCCCCAGTTCGTATGACGATTTCACCCCCGAACTCGATCGCTACTCCAAGATGTTGGAAGCACATGCAAGAGGCTCTGTTAGATACTGCATTTAAGGCTGAACTTGGTGCAGAAATCACTGACTTTTTCCAGAGAAATACAGGTTCAGTTACGCGCATGAGCACGGTTTGGGAAGCCTTCAAAGTAACGATGAGGGGGTCTTGTATAGCTAAAAGCTTTGGAGTCTTAAGAGACATCCAACGTAGTCTGCGGAAACTTGAGGAGGAGCTGAAACAAATGGAAGGTGGCCTTTGGCAAGACACTTCCGGGTCTCAACAGGTAACATTTAGAGATAAACTCTCTGAGTACAAGGACACTGTCGAGCGAGAAGCACGATTCCGGGGAAAATATTTTACAGTGCGTAAGTACGGGGAGGGGGAGAGACGGGGCAGAGCTTTGGCGATGGAAGTTTGACTGCCCCACTTCTCCAATTACATCCTAGAAATTGAGGATAATACTGGTACAAGACACAGAGACAGTCTTGAAATCCTTAATGTCTTCACCAAGTTTTACGCCGACTTATATAGCACTCGCAGAATCAAGCCTCCTGACCTCTCCATATACCTGAAGGACATAGCTCTTGGTTGGCTGGGTGATGCTCAGAGAGAGTTTTGTAGGAGAGTAGGATCTGCTTCACATGGGTACCCCCACTTTTTGCTGATGCTTCACTGTTTTTCGACTTTAGTCTGGCTGGGACCCTGCTAATCAGAACCCCAGCCTAGCTGCTTCCTCTCTAAAATGGTTTCCATGTGCCCTAGGCACATCTCTGATTGGAATCTGGAGTGCCCTTGTAAGTCCCTAGTATATGGTATACTATGTACCCAGGGCATAGGTACCTCAGAGGCCTACCAGGGGCTGCAGCATGTATTGTGCCACCCCTGGAAGGCCATCCAAAATGACACCACAGGTCTGCTACTGCAGCCTGGGTAAGGTGGTGCATGCACCCCTTACTGTGATATAGGCTACCTATATCACTACATACATACACACATAAACCTATAAGTCACTCCTATGGCAGGCCTTATCAATCCTGAAGGCAGAGTGCTTGGTTCCTATGTGAGAGGGTGCCCCTGCATGAGCAGAGCCCCTCTGCAGCGTTCGGAGACCCTTCTCTGATGCTGTTTGTAGTGCAGCCTGACCATATACTCTTAAGCGCATTATAACCTCGCGTTAAATGCTAACTTTGGGATGGCTGCACGGAAACATGTCGTGTTTGGTGTCAAACATCTTGGAATACTACCCCCCGCCAGTTCTGGCAGTGGGGGTAGCATTCCACCCTTCTAGAGGGAGAGACATGTACACACCGGTATACCCGGTACTGACTTTCCAGAGCCCTGGCGTCACAAAATGGATGCCGCTGCCACAGACACGAGTCTGGCCTCCTGCTGCTGACCGAAACTCCGGCAGGGGAGGCCTGGACAATAGGTTTCCTGTCCCAGGGAGGTGTAGCCACCTCCCCAGACAGGATAGTGTGTATTGGGGCTGGGCGGGAGCACTCTCTGGTGCTTTGAAGTCCTGCACTGGAGGCACATTTGGTGTCCCTGTGCATACCCCAGTTCAAACCGGCTCAGGGGCTTCCAGCCCCTGCTCTGGCGCGAAACTGGACAAAGGGAAAGGGGTGTAACCACCCCTCTGCCCTGACCCTCCCATAGGTGGGTCCCCAGAGTATGTCCAACCCCCTATCTTAGTATAAGTATGGGACCCCAGTCCTTAGGACTTTAGATTTACCTGGACGAAACTCTGACACAGAATCCTAGACCTTCAATGCTCTACTTTAAGATTAGAGGACTGAAGAATCTCCCTTGGGGTCAAGGAGTGACTCCCCTGCTTGGCAGGCACCAAAGAAGCAATTGTCCGGTCTGCATCGCTGAAGCTCCTGCCGGACGCCGAAGTCTTTGCATCACCAGAGGTGGATTTCCAGACTTCCCCGAGGCTGCCCTGAGTCCCCAGCAAAGCTGAGGCCCGTAGCTGTCGTGGGTAACGTGGAACCGTGACCCCTGGACACCGAGCACATTTGCAAGTGCATCCTCTTCCTGGGCTCCCACGAAGTTGTGCTTTGGGCTCTGAGTAGCCCCTGCCTCCAGCACTGACTGCACCGAAGATTACTGGCCTCCACTCCACGAGTGTCCCGTGTGCCAGCTCTAAGTGTGTCCACTCGAGGCTCCTTTGCGGTCGCTAGTCCATTGGCTAGTAGGCCCTCCCGAAGGCCAATCTTCTTCTGCTTAGGCTTTCCTGGTTGCTCCAGGCGTGCCCTGACTTACCCTCGCTGGGTGAGTCCCTCAGACCTTGCTGGTCTGCACCACTGTCCTTCTTCTATTTCCACAAGACTTGCCGTTGCCAAGGCTTGTTGGGTCCAATCCCGTCGCCGACACCTCAGCAATCGACAGACGTTGTGGCACAGCTCGAATCCAGCTCCTGGTCATTGTCGACACCTCCTGGACCTCGTGGCTGAAGAGTCAAGATGACTGTCAACCTACCTGAAGCACTCGACATCGGTGGGCATCCGCTCATCGCCTTCCTGGTCACTGGCTAGTGACCCAGACACTGTCCCCTCTGCTTTCAGGTTCTTCAGATCTTCGATCCACCTTTGGATCCACCCGAACACTTTCGACTTGGCCGCCAGCAGCACTTTGCAGCAGATCGCCATTGAAAACGACGACGAAACCCGACCTTGAAAGACACCTATGCACCCGGCTTCCCTAGGTGAGGTAACACGAGTACTCCGGTGCTCCCGTGGGTATAGACTCTAGAACGACCCAGTTCTAAAAGGGTTTGCTCCAAGTCCTCCTCTAAGTGTCCCTTTTCTCTAAAATTCCAACCGCGACTTTCCCCATAGAAGTCAACGGCGATTCGCGGCTGTGTTCTCACACTGCACGCGTCCCCCGTGGGTCCCCTGTGTCACTACCTTGGGTGGTTCCTTGTGGTCCAAGCACTTCTACAGGCTCTAGGCCTTGTGTCTAGCTCAGTCGTGGTTCTTATACCACTTTATTGGTATATGGTTTGGTACGCCCCTAGGGCTCAAACGTGTATTTGTGCTATTACTGTTGATAACTAACTTATAACTTATGTACTTCGAACTCTAGCCTCATAAAGAGACTAGAGGGGTGTGTTTAGCAATAAATACATATATTTTGAATATATACCTGGTGTGGTCCTCTTTCATTTGGTCACTCAGGAGATTATAGGCTGGTAAAACAAGCTGCTTTACATTCCTTCAAGACTTAGCCTGAAGGCTGCTCTCCATAGCTACCACTAGGATAGCTTTCAATAAAGGTTGTCTTTAACCTATCTCCAATAAGGGGTTGTTTGGACTGGTGCAAGGTGCCCACTATAAATAGTGGACAGCATATACCAGGCCAACTTCTCACATTGGTGTGCAGCGTGTGGGATTCCAGCTTGCTATTGTTTTACCAGATAATCTCAATTGAATTGATCAACTGAAAACCACTAAGGGTACCTAAGGTACATATAAATCAAGCTTAGTATACAGTAAGTTCTACTGAACTTAGAGTTGTGTGTTAAGGGATAGCACACCCTTTCTACAACTCAAGAGAGTTTAGTAGGCCACACTAGAGTAGGTAGTGCATACACCACACCTCACTAGTAATGTCTTCAAAGCCAGGACCCAGTGAGTCCTTGCCAGAAGCCAGTGGGCTTCTTCCCTCCAAGTATGATAAACTCCCATTCTTGGAATTGAGAGCATTATGCAATACTAGGAAGCTGAAGGCAGGCAAAGTGCTAGCACCCAACACCTCAGGGAGGTGTTACTGGCTGATGATCTCAGCAGACCCCTAGGGTCTGAAGGGGTAGGCAGAGAGGGTGGGGCAGATAATGAGGAAGGGGTCAGGGGTGAAGAAACCCAGGCCCCCCTCTGAAACTGGCCAGGAAGGTGAAAATGACCTTGACCTGGAAAACCCAATTCCTCCTGTGGAGGAGGAGGAGGATCAGAATGACCTCCCCTTTGTCCCCCAGGAAGAATTGTGAGTGTGCCCAGAAGGTCTAGATCTCCTTCTCAGGAGTCTAACCACTCTGACACCTCAGTAGGGACCTCTGTCTCCTCTCGTGGAAGGGAATCCTCTCATGAGAGGAGGAAGAGACTGATTCAGTATGAGCAAGCCCAGCTTGAACTCAGAAAACAGCAATTGGCTATAGACAGGGAGTCCCTAGATCTCTATAGAGAGAGAAAAAGTTGGGACTAGAGTCCCATGGTGGCAGCAATTTCCCCAGAGATAGGGAAAGGTCTTATGACAATAGAAACCTGAGCAAGATTGTCCCTCCCTACCAGAGTGGGGATGACATCCACAAATGGATAACTGCACTTGAGAGGGCCTGTAAAGTACAGAGGGTCCCTCAGGAGCAGTGGGCAGCAATCTTGTGGCTCTCCTTTGCAGACAAAGGTAGAGACAAGCTCCTCACTGTAAGAGAAGAGGATGCTGACAATTACAAAGTCTTGAAGAGTGCTCTGATTGATGGGTTTGGCCTAACCACTGAACAATACAGGTTAAAGTTCAGAGACACCCAAAAAGCACAGACTCAAGACTGGGTAGACTATGTGGATTGTTCTGCTAAGGCTCTGGAAGGTTGGTTGATGGGCAGTAAGGTGTGTGACTTCACAGGATTGTACAATCTTATCATGAGGGAGCAGATTCTTAATAACTGTCAAAATCAGCTGTTGCATCAGTACCTGGTGGACTCTGATCTGACCTCTCCCCAAGAATTGGGAAAGAAGGCAGACAAATGGGTCAGAACCAGGGTGAGGCAGAAGGTACAGAACCAAGGTGGTGACCCAAAGAAGCAAGATTCTAAGAACTCTGATAAGGGTGGGGAGAAGGGTAAAGACCAGAAGTCTTCACAAGGCCCCCAAAATCTTCTTCAGGTGGGGATTCACAGTCTAACAAAGGGAAAGGCCAAAAGAAACCATGGTGCAAGGTCTGTAAGCAAAAGACCCACTGGACCAGTGATTGCACCAAGTCCAAAGACTCTACTCCAGCCCCAACCAATGCCCCTAAGGCACCTGCTCCCCTAGTGCAGTTACAGTTGGTGGTGGGACTACACAAGCCAAGGGTTTAGTAGGGTTGACCCTGGGTAAGGAGATGAGCTCTGACCTAGTCAGAGAACTCACTCAGGCTGTCCTAGTCTGTGATGGAGGCATGGATGTGACCTCCTCTGTGAGTCCCAGTAATCTGGGCAAGTACAGGCAACAGCCCTTAATCAATGGAAAAGAGGCTTTGGCATTTAGGGACACAGGGGCAAGTGTCACCATGGTGACACAAGACCTTGTGAATCCTGGGCAGATTATACTTGGTGAAATGTACCAAGTGACCAATGCTAGCAATGTCAGAACAGACCATACTCTGGCAGTTGTTAACTTCTCCTGGGGAGGGGTAACTGGCCTTAAGAAGGTTGTGGTAAGTGCAGACCTACCAGTTGAATGCTTGCTTGGCAATGATTTAGAAACTTCAGCTTGGGCGGAAGTGGAGCTCAGGACCCATGCAGAAATGCTGGGCATCCCTGCAGATGTGTTTGCTGTGACCAGGTCACATGCCAAAATGTCTAACACTGAACAGGCCTTGGATTCTGGAATAATGGACCAAGTGCCCTCCAAGAAGAGGAGTAGTAGGGTAAAGGCAGTGCCTTCCCCCTTGGCTCAGAAGGAAGATCAGTCTCTTGAGGGGGATGATCTCAGTCCTGAGGAAGGAACTGTCCCAGAGGAGCTTGAACCTGACCAGGTTGAGTTCTTGGGGACAGGGGGCCCTTCCAGGGCAGATCTGAGCCAGGAGCAGCATAGCTGCCCCTCTCTTGAACCCCTCAGACAGCAAGCTGCTGCTGAGGCTGCTGGGAAAGCTAGTGGTCCCCATACTGTGTATTGGGATGATGGACTCTTGTACTCAGAGTGTAGAGACCCCAAGCCTGGTGCCACCAGGAGGTTGGTCATACCTCTGAAGTTCAGGGGCTTCCTATTGACCCTAGCCCATGACATTCCCTTAGCAGGTCACCTGGGCCAGAACAAGACTTGGGACAGAATTGTCCCTCACTTTCACTGGCCCCACATGTCTGAAGACACCAAGGAGTTTTGTCGCTCCTGTGTAACCTGCCAGGCCAGTGGCAAGGCAGGTGGCACTACAAAGGCCCCCTGATACCACTACCTGTGGTGGGGGTTCCCTTGAAAGGGTGGGGATTGACATTGTTGGTCCCATGGATCCCCAAACAGCATCTGGGCACAGGTTTATCCTGGTGGTAGTGGATCATGCCACCAGGTACCCAGAGGCTATTCCCTTAGGACCACTACAGCACCTGTGGTGGCAAGGGCCCTCCTGGGAATTTTCTCAAGAGTGGGCTTCCCTAAGGAGGTTGTATCAGACAGGGGTGCTAACTTTATGTCTGGATACTTGAAAGCAATGTGGAAGGAGTGTGGAGTGACTTACAAGTTCACCACACCCTATCACCCACAATGCAATGGTTTAGTTGAGAGATTCAACAAAACCTTGAAGGGCATGATTAAAGGGCTCCCAGAAAAGCTTAGGCGAAGATGGGACATACTCTTGCCCTGTCTTTTATTTGCATACAGGGAGGTGCCTCAAAAGGGGTTGGCTACAGCCCTTTTGAACTTTTGTTTGGTCACCCTGTCAGGGGTCCATTGTGCTTGGTGAAGGAAGGATGGGAGTTACCTCTCAAGCCCCCAAAGCAAGACATAGTGGACTATGTACTTGGCCTCCGCTCCCGGATGGCTGAGTACATGAAAAAGGCAACTAAAAACCTTGAGGCTAGCCAGGAACTTCAAAAAGCCTGTCATGACCAAAAGGCTGTACTGACTGTTTACCAGCCAGGGCAGAAGGTGTGGGTGTTGGAGCCAGTGTCCCCAGCAGCTCTCCAAGACAAATGGAGTGGACCCCATACCATTGTTGAACAGAAGGGTGAGGTTACCTACTTAGTAGACCTAGGAACACCCAGGAGTCCCCACAGGGTTCTCCATGTCAACAGGTTAAAACCATATGTGGACAGGGCAGACATGGGCTTGCTCATGGCTACTGATGAGGGACAGGAGGAAGAGAGTGACCCACTCCCTGACCTGCTCTCACAGAACCCTGATGATGGGTCAGTGGATGGTGCAGCCTTGGCAGGCAGCCTCACTGCCCAGCAGCAAACTGATTGCAGACAGGTGCTCAATCAGTTCAGACACATATTCTCACTGACACCCAGTCAGACCACCTGGTGCACTCATGAAGTGGACACTGGGGACAGTCTTCCTATTAAAAATAAGATTTATAGGCAACCTGACCATGTCAGGGACTGTATCAGGACAGAAGTCCAGAAGATGTTGGATTTGGGAGTTATTGAACCCTCAGATAGCCCTTGGGCTAGTCCAGTGGTCCTTGTGCCAAAACCTCACACCAATGGTGGGAAAAAGAGAGATGAGGTTTTGTGTGGACTACAGGGGTCTCAATGCAGTCACTAGGACTGATGCCCATCCAATACCTAGGGCAGATGAGCTAATAGACACTTTGGCCTCAGCCAAGTATCTAAGCACATTTGACCTGACAGCTGGCTACTGGCAGATCAGACTAGCTGATGATGCATAGCCAAAAACAGCATTCTCAACCCCTAGTGGGCATTATCAATTTGTGGTGATGCCCTTTGGTCTGAAGAATGCACCTGCCACTTTTCAGAGGTTGGTGAATACAGTCCTTACAGGTCTGGAAGCCTATAGTGCAGCATATCTAGATGCTATTGCTGTCTTTAGCTCCACCTGGGAGGACCACCTGGCCAACCTCAGAAATGTTTTACAGGCCCTGCAGAAAGCAGGCCTGACTATCAAGGCCACCAAGTGCCAGATAGGGCAGAGTCAGGTTGTGTACCTGGGCCACCTTGTGGGTGGAGGCCAGGTTCAACCCTTACAGAGCAAGATCCAGACCATCATGGACTGGACTGCTCCAACGACCCAGTCTCAGGTGAGAGCCTTTTTAGGCCTGACTGGGTACTATAGGAGATTTGTCAAGGGGTATGGATCAATAGTGACACCCCTGAATGACTTAACTTCCAAGAAAATGCCCAAAAAGGTTCAGTGGACAGTTAGCTGTCAAAAGGCATTTGATGACCTAAAGCAGGCCCTTGCTCACTTTGCCACTGGATTCAAGCAAGCCTGGCTGATGACGGCTGGAATGCCAGAAACCGGTCCTAGGATGCTTGTTTCCGGTCCAGGGAAGACATGGCTTGGCAGTTCGGGCTGGACTGTTCCCATGAGGCACAGGGTCAGACTGATTTGCATATGGCCATGTCTGAACTGGGGTGGTGGAGTGAGCTAAAGAATGATGATGGATTAAACCCAGATCAGTTGACTGGGGGTGAGTGTTTGATTGGCTCAAGCGTTCCGTCCATCATCCCTTTTGTATCGCTTTGTTCGCCCTAAGTTGGCGGGGGTATGCCCAGACGTGGGTCCCTTGCTCACTTTGCCACTGGATTCAAGCAAGCCTGGCTGATGACGGCTGGAATGCCAGAAACCGGTCCTAGGATGCTTGTTTCCGGTCCAGGGAAGACATGGCTTGGCAGTTCGGGCTGGACTGTTCCCATGAGGCACAGGGTCAGACTGATTTGCATATGGCCATGTCTGAACTGGGGTGGTGGAGTGAGCTAAAGAATGATGATGGATTAAACCCAGATCAGTTGACTGGGGGTGAGTGTTTGATTGGCTCAAGCGTTCCGTCCATCATCCCCTTTTGTATCGCTTTGTTCGCCCTAAGTTGGCGGGGGTATGCCCAGACGTGGGTCCCTTTGCTCACTTTGCCACTGGATTCAAGCAAGCCTGGCTGATGACGGCTGGAATGCCAGAAACCGGTCCTAGGATGCTTGTTTCCGGTCCAGGGAAGACATGGCTTGGCAGTTCGGGCTGGACTGTTCCCATGAGGCACAGGGTCAGACTGATTTGCATATGGCCATGTCTGAACTGGGGTGGTGGAGTGAGCTAAAGAATGATGATGGATTAAACCCAGATCAGTTGACTGGGGGTGAGTGTTTGATTGGCTCAAGCGTCCTGTCCATCATCCCCTTTTGTATCGCTTTGTTCGCCCTAAGTTGGCGGGGTATGCCCAGACGTGGGTCCCTTGCTCACTTTGCCACTGGATTCAAGCAAGCCTGGCTGATGACGGCTGGAATGCCAGAAACCGGTCCTAGGATGCTTGTTTCCGGTCCAGGGAAGACATGGCTTGGCAGTTCGGGCTGGACTGTTCCCATGAGGCACAGGGTCAGACTGATTTGCATATGGCCATGTCTGAACTGGGGTGGTGGAGTGAGCTAAAGAATGATGATGGATTAAACCCAGATCAGTTGACTGGGGGTGAGTGTTTGATTGGCTCAAGCGTTCCGTCCATCATCCCTTTGTATCGCTTTGTTCGCCCCTAAGTTGGCGGGGGTATGCCCAGACGTGGGTCCCTTGCTCACTTTGCCACTGGATTCAAGCAAGCCTGGCTGATGACGGCTGGAATGCCAGAAACCGGTCCTAGGATGCTTGTTTCCGGTCCAGGGAAGACATGGCTTGGCAGTTCGGGCTGGACTGTTCCCATGAGGCACAGGGTCAGACTGATTTGCATATGGCCATGTCTGAACTGGGGTGGTGGAGTGAGCTAAAGAATGATGATGGATTAAACCCAGATCAGTTGACTGGGGGTGAGTGTTTGATTGGCTCAAGCGTTCCGTCCATCATCCCCTTTTGTATCGCTTTGTTCGCCCTAAGTTGGCGGGGGTATGCCCAGACGTGGGTCCCTTGCTCACTTTGCCACTGGATTCAAGCAAGCCTGGCTGATGACGGCTGGAATGCCAGAAACCGGTCCTAGGATTCTTGTTTCCCGGTCCAGGGAAGACATGGCTTGGCAGTTCGGGCTGGACTGTTCCCATGAGGCACAGGGTCAGACTGATTTGCATATGGCCATGTCTGAACTGGGGTGGTGGAGTGAGCTAAAGAATGATGATGGATTAAACCCAGATCAGTTGACTGGGGGTGAGTGTTTGATTGGCTCAAGCGTTCCGTCCATCATCCCCTTTTGTATCGCTTTGTTCGCCCTAAGTTGGCGGGGGTATGCCCAGACGTGGGTCCCTTGCTCACTTTGCCACTGGATTCAAGCAAGCCTGGCTGATGACGGCTGGAATGCCAGAAACCGGTCCTAGGATGCTTGTTTCCGGTCCAGGGAAGACATGGCTTGGCAGTTGGGGCTGGACTGTTCCCATGAGGCACAGGGTCAGACTGATTTGCATATGGCCATGTCTGAACTGGGGTGGTGGAGTGAGCTAAAGAATGATGATGGATTAAACCCAGATCAGTTGACTGGGGGTGAGTGTTTGATTGGCTCAAGCGTTCCGTCCATCATCCCCTTTTGTATCGCTTTGTTCGCCCTAAGTTGGCGGGGGTATGCCCAGACGTGGGTCCCTTGCTCACTTTGCCACTGGATTCAAGCAAGCCTGGCTGATGACAGCTGGAATGCCAGAAACCGGTCCTAGGATGCTTGTTTCCGGTCCAGGGAAGACATGGCTTGGCAGTTCGGGCTGGACTGTTCCCATGAGGCACAGGGTCAGACTGATTTGCATATGGCCATGTCTGAACTGGGGTGGTGGAGTGAGCTAAAGAATGATGATGGATTAAACCCAGATCAGTTGACTGGGGGTGAGTGTTTGATTGGCTCAAGCGTTCTGTCCATCATCCCCTTTTGTATCGCTTTGTTCGCCCTAAGTTGGCGGGGGTATGCCCAGACGTGGGTCCCTTGCTCACTTTGCCACTGGATTCAAGCAAGCCTGGCTGATGACGGCTGGAATGCCAGAAACCGGTCCTAGGATGCTTGTTTCCGGTCCAGGGAAGACATGGCTTGGCAGTTCGGGCTGGACTGTTCCCATGAGGCACAGGGTCAGACTGATTTTCATATGGCCATGTCTGAACTGGGGTGGTGGAGTGAGCTAAAGAATGATGATGGATTAAACCCAGATCAGTTGACTGGGGGTGAGTGTTTGATTGGCTCAAGCGTTCCGTCCATCATCCCCTTTTGTATCGCTAAAGCAGGCCATGTGCACTGCTCCCATTCTACAGAGTCCTGATTACTCCAAGAAGTTCATTGTCCAAACAGATGCATCTGAATTGGGGGTAGGGGCTGTACTGTCACAATTGAATGATGAAGGTCAGGATCAGCCAGTAGCTTTTATTAGCAGAAGGCTGACCCCTAGAGAGAAACGTTGGTCAGCCATTGAGAGGGAGGCCTTTGCTGTGGTCTGGGCTCTGAAGAAGTTGAGGCCATACTTGTTTGGTACTCACTTCCTTGTTCAAACAGACCATAAGCCCCTCTTATGGCTAAAACAGATGAAGGGTGAAAACCCCAAACTGCTTAGGTGGTCCATTTTCCTACAGGGGATGGACTTCACAGTGGAACATAGACCTGGGAGTAACCATGCCAATGCAGATGGACTCTCTAGGTACTTCCACTTAGAACATGAAGACTTAACTGGGCAAGGTTAGTTTAATGTCCCTACGTTTGGGGGTTGTGTAGGAGAGTAGGATCTGCTTCACATGGGTACCCCCACTTTTTGCTGATGCTTCACTGTTTTTCGACTTTAGTCTGGCTGGGGCCCTGCTAATCAGAACCCCAGCCTAGCTGCTTCCTCTCTAAAATGGTTTCCATGTGCCCTAGGCACATCTCTGATTGAATCTGGAGTGCCCTTGTAAGTCCCTAGTATATGGTATACTATGTACCTAGGGCATAGGTACCTCAGAGGCCTACCAGGGGCTGCAGCATGTATTGTGCCACCCCTGGAAGGCCATCCAAAATGACACCACAGGTCTGCTACTGCAGCCTGGGTAAGGTGGTGCATGCACCCCTTACTGTGATATAGGCTACCTATATCACTACATACATACACACATATAAACCTATAAGTCACTCCTATGGCAGGCCTTATCAATCCTGAAGGCAGAGTGCTTGGTTCCTATGTGAGAGGGTGCCCCTGCATGAGCAGAGCCCCTCTGCAGCGTTCGGAGACCCTTCTCTGATGCTGTTTGTAGTGCAGCCTGACCATATACTCAAGCGCATTATAACCTCGCGTTAAATGCTAACTTTGGGATGGCTGCACGGAAACATGTCGTGTTTGGTGTCAAACATCTTGGAATACTACCCCCCGCCAGTTCTGGCGGCGGGGGTAGCATTCTACCCTTCTAGAGGGAGAGACATGTACACACCGGTATACCCGGTACTGACTTTCCAGAGCCCTGGCATCACAAAATGGATGCCGCTGCCACAGACACGAGTCTGGCCTCCTGCTGCTGACCAAAACTCCAGCAGGGGAGGCCTGGACAATAGGTTTCCTGTCCCAGGGAGGTGTAACCACCTCCCCAGACAGGATAGTGTGTATTGGGGCTGGGCGGGAGCACTCTCTGGTGCTTTGAAGTCCTTCACTGGGGGCACATTTGGTGTCCCTGTGCATACCCCAGTTCAAACCGGCTCAGGGGCTTCCAGCCCCTGCTCTGGCGCGAAACTGGACAAAGGGAAAGGGGTGTAACCACCCCTCTGCCCTGACCCTCTCATAGGTGGGTCCCCAGAGTATGTCCAACCCCCTATCTTAGTATAAGTATGGGACCCCAGTCCTTAGGACTTTAGATTAACCTGGACGAAACTCTGACACAGAATCCTGGACCTTCGACGCTCTACTTTAAGATTAGAGGACTGAAGAATCTCCCTTGGGGTCAAGGAGTGACTCCCCTGCTTGGCAGGCACCAAAGAAGCAATTGTCCGGTCTGCATCGCTGAAGCTCCCGCCGGATGCCGAAGTCTTTGCATCACCAGAGGTGGATTTCCAGACTTTCCCGAGGCTGCCCTGAGTCCCCAGCAAAGCTGAGGCCCGTAGCTGTCGTGGGTAACGTGAAACCGTGACCCCTGGACACCGAGCACATTTGCAAGTGCATCCTCTTCCTGGGCTCCCACGAAGTTGTGCTTTGGGCTCCTAGTAGCCCCCGCCTCCAGCACCGACTGCACCGAATATCACTGGCCTCCACTCCACGAGTGTCCCGTGAGCCAGCTCTAAGTGCGTCCACTCGAGGCACCTTTGCGGTTGCTAGTCCGTTGGCTAGTAGGCCCTCCCGAAGGCAAATCTTCTTCTGCTTGGGCTTCCCTGGTTGCTCCAGGCGTGCCCTGACTTACCCTTGCTGGGTGAGTCCCTCAGACCTTGCTGGTCTGCACCACTGTCCTTCTTCTATTTCCACGAGACTTGCCGTTGCCAAGGCTTGTTGGGTCCAATCCGGTCGCCGACAACTCAGCAATCGACAGACGTCGTGGGACAGCTCGAATCCAGCTCCTGGTCATCGTCGACACCTCCTGGACCTCCCCCATGGATATTTTCTTATATGTCAGGGTGCGACAAGGTATCAAAGAGTACACCCCTTCATATTCACTGGAACCCCGAGAGGTCGCCCCACTACGCACAATATTACGCACAGACACCGCCTCACATTTAGTTTCTACATTATATCACAACCTCTACACCAACCTAACCTCGACTCCTTGTGCTGCTAGAGACAAATGGGTTGCTGAAATGGGACATAATATCACTGACAAGCAATGGACATATTGTTGTACTCAGACAGAGCAAGTCTCATCCAGTAGCCGCTTACGCATTACAAATTTTTGCACCGCACATACTACACCCAGGTCAAAATGCGTAGATATAAACTACGTGATAATGACAACTGCGATAGGTGTGGTATGGGGGCGGCGGACTTCCTGCATCTTGCCTGGGATTGTAGCGCTGTCCAGGCTTACTGGCTACAATTTATTACAGCGTTGGAGCAGATGACTTCCTTGAAGCTCCAGCTATCTCCCATGTTGACCCTACTAGGATACATGGAAAACTTAGTCGCAGCACATCGCAAAGTTGTTTCATTTGGCCTCCTACTAGCTAAAAGGAGAATAGCACGTAGATGGGGTCGAGGCAGGGCACCCAAATTTAAGGAGTGGATCAATGACATGTTATTTTGGCAGGAACAAACACACACGTATGCAGAACTCCTCCCTCTCACTTCACGTCCTCGGGATATTTGGGATCCCCTAAAGGCGTATCTCCTGGAACACCCAGTCGATGCTATAAGCACTACACACGATGCCAGCAATTGAACATAATACCTGGCTTCTGGCTGCCTCTACATGATGCATACATATTATGCAGCAAAAATTATGTACTAAACTTACTCATATATATTCCTGGATAACATTTGTGGATTTGTTGCATATGGTCAATGGGAAAAGTGCCTACTGCTGTTAATGTCGTTCCGGACACTGTTATGTATTTACATGTTACATAAACTCCATTATTAAGCATGTGTCTACTTGTGTACTGTATATGCTATGCTGGATATACGTTTTAAAACTTAAATAAATAATAAAAAAATAAAATAAAAAAAAGAATTCCTGAGAGAGAAAATACGTCAAAGGCGGAAAGTAATATTGAAAGAAATAAAAAAGTGAACAACCGAGATCAGTTGAAGCAAAAGAATAAAAAGAAATTTAAAAAATGAGTACGGGGTAAGCAAACGTCATAGTGAAAATGGAAAACAATAAAGTAGGCCCAGGGGATATGTGAGAAGAATAAAGTGAACTAAAATAGCTTAAGCCACAGACACTAATGAAACCTCAGTGCCAGCCTCCAATGTTGTCCTAGTTGCTGCTTGCTTGACATCCTAAGCGAATTTAGGCCGGTAACCTAAACTGCACAAGCAAACAGTCACAAATGGCAGATTTACAAAAGTCGGAGCGACTTCAAGAGTTTCAAAACAAACAATTAAGTGAATAGCGCAGCCACATTGTAGAACGCTAAACTATGCAGGTAAACCACAAAGTGTAATTAGGCAGAGGAGAAACTAAGCATAAACATTTGCGGTCTAATCGTTTTTCAGCTCAACTGATACTGCCGCATTGTTGACGATTTCTTCAATAAAGCTGTTGGTTTCTGGCACATATTTTTCATACTAAACATCTTTCAGTCAGGGTAGGTGAGCCTAAGCATTTTGTCGCTGCTGGCGAGACGTGGATGGATATCTCATTATTTTTTTAAATCGTGCAATCCTGACCTTTGTTTCTGAGCATAAATTCTTACTATGGCCCTGAGCAAGACATCCAGGTTTCTTTCAAGCACTGCTGTCTAATGGTCTGTTTTTTAATTGCCATGTTCCGATTGGTATGCATAACCTCAAGGGTAGGGGAAAGAAATGTCTAGCTGATGAAAGAATTTCTACAGAAAAGAATGGTTTAATGCCAGCCTTAATTACTGTTAGATTTGGGGGTCTCTAGTTGGCAGAGGTATGTACCTTTGTCCAAATAGGGACCCTTGAGTCTAGTCAGGGAAAGTAGGTACACTCCTGAAATAACCCCTGCTCACCCTCTTGGTAGCTTGGCACGAGCAGACAGGCTTAGTTCAGAGGCAGTGTGTAAAGCATTTGTGAATACATACAGTAATCAAGTGACAACACTACAAATGGACACCACACAGGGTATATATTTATAAAAATAGATATACTTTATATAGATTTATCACAAGACCATAAACGACAAAAATAATCCACAATACTGTTAAGAATGCTTAGTTCTGATCAAAAAGGCTTAATTCAAGGTTCTGTGCGAGTCGGTAGCCTCCTCCGGCTACGGCGATGTCGAGAACAAACAGAGTCTAACAAATCAGCTGACCGCGTCGAGACGGGCCAACACAGCGTAGACAGACTCGGTCACAGTACCTTTACTTGAAGCGGCAGGCACGGGCGTGCGAGCCGGATGGCTGTTCGTCGCGGTCGCGATGCAAAAATGGAAGCGTTGCAGGACGCGTTGTCCCTCGATGCGGTGCAGGCAGCGGCTCGTTGACGCTCGCCGAGACGGAGTCGGTGAGACCAGGGCCGTGCGTTGCAGGGCGAGACGGTGCCTGATGCGGTGCTGGCAGGTTGCGGTGCGGCGACGGAGCCGGATTCAGGAGCTGGCGTCGATCCAGTCCGGACAGCGG
>CAWUFW010021387.1:0-122547 GCA_963921515.1 Calotriton arnoldi | reverse complement strand
CACTGCCGGTGTGTTTGCTCAGGAGGTAGTCCTTCTTCAGCAGCTCCCGTACCCTCCTGCGCACGTCATACCACCTGTTCTGGATGTCAGTCTTTGTGCGCAGACATGGTGATTGTGCGTTCACCCTGTTGATGATCCTCTCCCACATCTTTGTTTTCTGGGCGATGGGTGTCTGTTGGACCAGTGCGCCAAACAGCTGTGGCTCTACCCTGAGGATCTCGTCTACCATGACTTCCAATTCACTATCTAGGAACTTGTGATTCTTCTTTGGGGGCATGGTGATGGGTGGTGATGGTGAGTGATGTGTGTGTTGGTGTGCAGGTGAAGGTGTGTGAGTGTGTGTTTTGCTGGGTGTATGTGAGGTAGCTATTTGTTGGTGTGCTGATGGTGTGTGGCTTGTGTGAGGGATGAGCTGTGGGTGTGTGGTTGCTGTCTGTTGAGTGCTGGCAGGTGAATTGGATTTGCAAAGGATCATGGTTGGGATTTGTGTCCTTTATATGGGTGGAGTTGTGGGTGTGTCTTTGTTCTCTGTCCCCACCCCCCCCTGTATTTATTGGCTTTGTAATTGCTTGTTTGGCCTTTTTTAGTGTATTTTCCCTTAGTACTTTCTGTGCATGTTGGAAACGTTCTTGTGACCGAGTCGGACCCTGCAGTTGTCTCGTACGGTCTTCTCCGTTTCGTTCACGCTGTGTTTGTGCTATTTTCAATGCTGCGTACGCGTCGGGCGCGGTGTTTTGTGTTACTTCGGCTCGCAGTTTTGTATGCGTGTCGGTCGTACGGCTTGTCCTCCGTACGACTCGGTCGTGGTTTTCGCGCCTTGCATCGTACTTGGCGGTTTGGAGTTCGCGGGTACGTTTCGGTCGGATTTGTTCCGGGTGCGTGTCGGTCGGTTCGATTCGCGTGTTTTTCCGGCCGGATTGCTGTTTTCCGTGCGGCTCGGTCGTTCGGCTTCGGTTCCGTACGTGTCGGTCGGATTTTGCACGCTTTGCATCGTACTTGGCGGGTCGGGCGCCACAGGTACGTGTCGGTCGGAATTAATACCAGCTCCGAGTCGGTCGGTGCTTTTTCCGGCCCGAATTGGAATCGACCCCTAAATCTGTTTTGTATTAGTTAACATAATTTTCAGTCCTGTTTTGTTTACATTTTTATAGTAAAATGTTTCTGGATCAGATGTATTGTGTCCTGAAAAATATGGAAACTTTTTAGCAAATGTTTTTGAACTACCTTTGGGTGGTGTAGGACAATGCTCCCATTGGTTAAACATAAACACATTTCTAGGTGTTGCAGATTTATGAAAAAAATTATGACCATAGTGGTTATAGCAATACAGCTGTTCATAGTCTGATGAACCCTCTAAATATTCATTATTAGAAAATGCAGCAGACTTTTCTAGGTCAAACATCATGTCATTTACAGTTTCAAAGTCCCAATCATCAGAATAGGTACTGGATGAAACAAAATCACTTAGTGATATCTTAAATAAATGTGGAATGTTCAAATGTTCCATAAAGGATCCTCACGAAGACAAATGATGATAAAGTGGAAGGAGTTTATTGTACATTAGAAATAAGCACCTCATCCATCTGCTGCTGGGATCCAACTGCCAGATCGAAGTACCGGCATAAACGTTCTACATTCTAAGGGGCCGATTCCGATCTCGGCCGGTAGGGCTCCGAATCGGATTCGGCTTTACCGGATCCGATTCGGAGCCCTGTTTCCCGACCGAATCGTACGCGGTCCGGCCGAGCGAGTACGATGCAAGCGCCCGCGAAATTGCCGACCGACTCGTACGCGGCTTCAACACGCTCCGACCGACTCACACGGACCAACTTGCACCGCGCAATGGAGACGTTCCCCGGCCGGGTAAGTACGATGCGCACCGCGAGCAGTCCGACCGACTCGCGCCGTCCGGCTCGAAAGAGCTGTTGGAGCCGGACTTTGGGGGTCCGCGTCGGACCCCCCCGTACACGTGGCCGCGCGAGTCGTACACAGGGGGGATGTGAGAAGTTGGCCTGGTATATGCTGTCCACTAATTATAGTGGGCACCTTGCACCAGTCCAAACAACCCCTTATTGGAGATAGGTTAAAGACAACCTTATTGAAAGCTATCCTAGTGGTAGCTATGGAGAGCAGCCTTCAGGCTAAGTCTTAAAGGAATGTAAAGCAGCTTGTTTTACCAGTCTATAATCTCTTGAGTGATCAAATGAAAGAGCACCACACCAGGTATATATTCAAAATATATGTATTTATTGCTAAACACACCCCCTAGTCTCTTTATGAGGCTAGAGTTCAAAGTACATAAGTTAGAAGTTATTTAAACACAGTAATAGCACAAATACACGTTTGGGCCCTAGGGGCGTACTCAAACCATATACCAATAAAGTGGTATAAGAACCACGACTGAACTAGACACTAGGCCTAGAGCCTCTAGAAGTGCTTGGACCACAAGGAACCACCCAAGGTAGTGACACAGGGGACCCACGGGAGACGCGTGCAGTGTAAATACACAACCGTGATACGCCGTTGACTTCTATGGAGAAAGTTGTGATCGGGAAATTAGAGAAAAGGGACACTTAAAAGAGGACTTGGACCAAACCCTTTGAGATCTAGGACTTTGAAGAGTCTCTACCCACGGGAGCACCGGAGTACTCGTGTTACCTCACCCAGGGAAGCCGGGTGCATAGGTGCCTTTCGGGGTCGGGTTTTGTCGTCGATTTGAATGGCGATCTGCTGCAAAGTGCTGCTGGCGACCAAGTGAAAAGTGTCCGGGTGGATCCAAGAGTGGATCGGAGTTCTGAAGAACCTGAAAGCAGAGGGGACAGAGTCTGGGTCACTAGCCAGTGACCAGGAAGGCGATGGACAGATGCCCACCGATGTCGAGTGCTTCAGTTGCGTTGATGGTCGTCTTGACTCTTCAGCCACGAGGTCCAGGAGGCGTTGTCGGCAACCAGGAGCAGGATTCGGGCTGGGACACAATGTCTGTCGAGTGCTGAGGTGTCGGCGACCGAATTGGACCCAACAAGCCTTGGCAATGGCAAGTCTTGATGAAGAGGAAGATTGTCGATGGTGCAGACCAACAAGGTCTGTGGAACTCACCCAGCGAGGGTAAGTGAGGGCAGGCCTGGAGCAATCAGGATGCCAAGTTAGAAAAAGATTGGCCTTCGTTAAGGGCTACTAGCCAATGGGCTAGCGACCGCGAAGGAGCCTTGTGACACCGCACGTGGATCTGGCTTACAGGACACTCGTGGAGTGGGGGACAGTGATCTTCGGTGCAATTGGTGCTGGAGGCTAGGGCTACTCGGAGCCCAAAGCACGATTTCTTGGGACACCCAGAAGAGGATGCACTTGCAAATGTGCTCGGTGTCCAGGGGTCATGGTCTCAAGTCACCCACGATAGCCACGGGCCTCAGCTTTGCTGGAGTCTCAGGGTAGCCTCAGGGAAGTCTGAGAATCCACCTCTGGTGATGCGATGACTTCGGCGTCCGACGGGAGCTTCAGAAATGCGAACCGGACAGATGCTTCTTTGGTGCCTGCCAAGCAGGGGAGTCACTCCTTGACCCCAAGGGAGATTCTTCTGTCCTCTAATCGTGAGTAGAGCGTCGAAGGTCCAGGATTCAGTTTCAGAGTTTCGTCCAGGGATAATCTAAAGTCCTAAGGACTGGGTTCCTATACTTATACTAAGTTTAGGGGTTGGACTACTCTGTGGCCCCACCTATGGGTGGGTCAGGGCAGAGGGGTGGCTACACCCCTTTCCCTTTGTCCAGTTCGCGCCAAAGCAGGGGCTGCAAGCCCCTGATCCGGTTTGAACTGGGGTATGCACAGGGACACCAAATGTGCCCCCAGTGCAGGACTTCAAAGCACCCGAAAGTGCTCCCGCCCAGCCCCAATACACATTATCCTGTCTGGGGAGGTGGTCACACCTCCCTGGGACAGGAAACCTATTGTCCAGGCCTCCCCTGCCGGAGTTTCGTCCAGCAGCAGGAGGCCAGACTCGTGTCTGTGGCAGCAGCATCCATTTTGTGATGCCAGGGCTCTGGAAAGAAGTTACCGGGCTAGCCAGAGTTAACATGTCTTTCCCTCTAGAAGGGTGGAATGCTACCCCCGCCACCAGGATTGGCGGGGGGTAGTATTCCAAGATGTTTGACACCAAACACGACATGTTTAGGTGCAGCCATTCCAAAGTTAGCATTTTACCGCGAGGTTATAATGCGCTTAAGAGTATATGGTCAGGCTGCACTACAAACAGCATCAGAGATGGTCTCCGAACGCTGCAGAGGGGCCCTGCTCATGCAGGGGCACCCTCTCACATAGGAACCATGCACTCTGCCTTTAGGATTGATAAGGCCTGCCTTAGGAGTGACTTATAGGTTTATATGTGTGTATGTATTTAGTGATATAGGTAACCTATATCACAGTAAGGGGTGCATGCACCACCTTACCCAGGCTGCAGTAGCAGACCTGTGGTGTCAGTTTGGATGGCCTTCCAGGGGTGGCATAATACATGCTGCAGCCCCTGGCAGGCCTCTGAGGTACCTATGCCCTTGGTACATAGTATACCATATACTAGGGACTTATAAGGGCACTCCAGATCCCAATCAGTGATGTGCCTAAGGCACATGGAAACCATTTTAGAGAGGAAGCAGCTAGGCTGGGGTTCTGATTAGCAGGGCCCCAGCCAGACTAATGTCAAAAAACAGTGAAGCATCAGCAAAAAGTGGGGGTACCCATGTGAAGCAGATCCTACTCTCCTACACAACCCCCCCCCCAAACGTAGGGACATTAAACTAACCTTGCCCAGTTAAGTCTTCATGTTCTAAGTGGAAATACCTAGAGAGTCCATCTGCATTGGCATGGTTACTCCCAGGTCTATGTTCCACTGTAAAGTCCATCCCCTGTAGGGAAATGGACCACCTAAGCAGTTTGGGGTTTTCACCCTTCATTTGTTTTAGCCATAAGAGGGGCTTATGGTCTGTCTGAACCAGGAAGTGTGTACCAAACAAGTATGGCCTCAACTTCTTCAGAGCCCAGACCACAGCAAAGGCCTCCCTCTCTATGGCTGACCAACTTTTCTCTCTAGGGGTCAGCCTTCTGCTAATAAAAGCTACTGGCTGATCCTGACCTTCTTCATTCAATTGTGACAGTACAGCCCCTACCCCCAATTCAGATGCATCAGTTTGAACAATGAACTTCTTGGAGTAATCAGGACTCTGTAGAATGGGAGCAGTGCACATGGCCTGCTTCAGGTCATCAAATGCCTTTTGACAGCTAACTGTCCACTGAACCTTTTGGGCATTTTCTTAGAAGTTAAGTCATTCAGGGGTGTCACTATTGATCCAACCCCTTGACAAATCTCCTATAGTACCCAGTCAGGCCTAAGAAGGCTCTCACCTGAGTCTGGGTAGTGGGAGCAGTCCAGTCCATGATGGTCTGGATCTTGCTCTGCAAAGGTTGAACCTGGCCTCCACCCACAAGGTGGCCCAGGTACACAACCTGACTCTGCCCTATCTGGCACTTAGTGGCCTTGATAGTCAGGCCTGCCTTTTGCAGGGCCTGTAAAACATTCCTGAGGTGGACCAGGTGATCCTCCCAGGTGGAGCTAAAGACAGCAGTATCATCTAGATATGCTGCACTATAGGCTTCCAGACCTGTGAGAACTGTATTCACCAGCCTCTGGAAAGTGGCAGGTGCATTCTTCAGACCAAAGGGCATTACCACAAATTGATAATGCCCACTAGGGGTTGAGAATGCTGTTTTGGGCTTTGCAGTATCAGCTAGTCTGATCTGCCAGTAGCCAGCTGTTAGGTCAAATGTGCTGAGATATTTGGCAGAGGCCAAAGTATCTATGAGCTCATCCGCCCTGGGTATTGGATGGGCATCAGTCCTAGTGACTGCATTGAGACCCCTGTAGTCCGCACAAAACCTCATCTCTCTTTTTCCACCACTGGTGTGAGGTTTTGGTACAAGGACCACTGGACTAGCCCAAGGGCTATCTGAGGGTTCAATAACTCCCAAATCCAACATTTTCTGGACTTCAGTCCTGATACATTCCCTGACATGGTCAGGTTGCCTATAAATCTTATTTTTAATAGGCAGACTGTCCCCAGTGTCCACTTCATGAGTGCACCAGGTGGTCTGACTGGGTGTCAGTGAAAACATATGTCTAAACTGATTGAGAACTTGCCTACAATCAGTTTGTTGCTGGGTAGTGAGGCTGCCTGCCAAGGCTACACCATCAACTGACCCCTCGTCAGGGTTCTGTGAGAGCAGGTCAGGAGTGGGTCACTCTCTTCCTCCTGCCCTTCATCAGTAGCCATGAGCAAGCCCATGTCTGCCCTGTCCACATATGGTTTTAACCTGTTGACATGGAGAACCCTGTGGGGACTCCTGGGTGTTCCTAGGTCTACTAAGTAAGTGACCTCACCCTTCTGCTCAACAATAGTGTGGGGTCCACTCCATTTGTCTTGGAGAGCTGCTGGGGCCACTGGCTCCAACACCCACACCTTCTGTCCTGGCTGGTAAACAGTCAGAACAGCCTTTTGGTCATGCCAGGCCTTTTGAAGTTCCTGGCTAGCCTCAAGGTTTTTGGTTGCCTTTTTCATGTACTCAGCCATCCTGGAGCGGAGACCAAATACATAGTCCACTATATCTTGCTTTGGGGGCTTGAGAGGTAACTCCCATCCTTCCTTCACCAAGCACAGTGGACCCCTCACAGGGTGGCCAAACAGAAGTTCAAAAGGGCTGTAACCAACCCCCTTCTGAGGCACCTCCCTATATGCGAATAAAAGGCAGGGCAAGAGTATGTCCCATCTACGCCTAAGCTTTTCTGGGAGCCCTTTAATCATGCCCTTCAAGGTTTTGTTGAATCTCTCAACTAAACCATTGCATTGTGGGTGATAGGGTGTGGTGAACTTATAAGTCACTCCACACTCCTTCCACATTGCTTTTAAGTACCCAGACATGAAGTTAGCACCCCTGTCTGAGACTACCTCCTTAGGAAAGCCCACTCTTGAGAAGATTCCCAGGAGGGCCCTTGCCACCACAGGTGCTGTAGTGGTCCTGAGGGGAATAGCTTCTGGGTACCTGGTGGCATGATCCACTACCACCAGGATAAACCTGTGCCCAGAGGCTGTTTGGGGATCCATGGGACCAACAATGTCAATCCCTACCCTTTCAAAGGGCACCCCCACCACAGGTAGTGGTATCAGGGGGCCTTTGTAGTGCCACCTGCTTTGCCACTGGCTTGGCAGGTTACACAGGAGCGACAAAACTCCTTGCTGTCTTCAGACATGTGGGGCCAGTGAAAGTGAGGGACAATTCTGTCCCAAGTCTTGTTCTGGCCCAGGTGACCTGCTAAGGGAATATCATGGGCTAGGGTCAATAGGAAGCCCCTGAACTTCAGAGGTATAACCAACCTCCTGGTAGCACCAGGCTTGGGGTCTCTACTCTCTGAGTACAGGAGTTCATCATCCCAATACACTGTATGGGGACCACTAGCTTTCCCAGCAGCCTCAGCAGCAGCTTGCTGTCTGAGGGGTTCAAGGGAGGGCAGCTCTGCTGCTCCTGGCTCAGATCTGCCCTAGAAGGTCCCCCTGTCCCCAAGAACTCAACCTGGTCAGGTTCAAGTTCCTCTGGGACAGTTCCTTCTTCAGGGCTGAGATCATCCCCCTCAAGGGACTGATCTTCCTCCTGAGCCAAGGGGAAGGCACAGCCTTAACCCTACTACTCCTCCTCTTGGAAGGCACTTGGTCCATTCTTCCAGAATCCAAGGCCTGTTCAGTGCTAGACATTTCGGCTTGTGACCTGGTCACAACAAACACATCTGCAGGGATCCCCAGCATTTCTGCATGGGTCCTGAGCTCCACTTCTGCCCAAGCAGAAGTCTCTAAGTCATTGCCAAGCAAGCATTCGACTGGTAGGTTTGCACTCACCACAACCTTCTTAAGGCCAGTTACCCCTCCCCAGGAGAAGTTAACAACTGCCAGAGTATGGTCTGTTCTGACATTGCTAGCATTGGTCACTTGGTACATCTCACCAAGTATAACTTGCCCAGGATTCACAAGGTCTTGTGTCACCATTGTGACACTTGCCCCTGTGTCCCTAAATGCCAAAGCCTCACGTCCATTGATTAAAGGCTGTTGTCTGTACTTGCCCAGATTACTGGGACTCACAGTGGAGGTCACATCCATGCCTCCATCACAGACTAACACAGCCTGAGTCAGTTCTCTGACTAGGTCAGAGCCCAACTCAGTACCCAGGGTGAACCCTACTAAACCCTTGGTTGGAGCACTCCCACCAACTGTACTAGGGGGAACAGGTGCCTTAGGGGCATTGGTGGGTGCTGGACTGGAGTCTTTGGACTTGGTGCAATCACTGGTCCATTGGGTCGTTTGCTTACAGACCTTGCACCATGGTTTTCTTTGGCCTTTCCCTTTGGTAGACTGTGAATCCCCACCAGAAGAAGATTTTTGGGGGCCTGATGAAGACTTTTGATCTTTACCCTTCTCCCCACCCTTGTCAGAGTTCTTAGCATCTTGCTTCTTGGTTTCCCCACCTTGGTTCTGTACCTTCTGCTTCACCCTGGTTCTGACCCATTTGTCTGCCTTCTTTCCCAATTCTTGGGGAGAGGTCAGATCAGAGTCTACCAGGTATTGATGCAACAGCTGATTTTGACAGTTATTAAGAATCTGCTCCCTCATTATCAGATTGTACAATCCTGAGAAGTCACACACCTTACTGCCCATCAACCAGCCTTCCAGAGCCTTGGCAGAACAATCCACATAGTCTACCCAGTCTTGAGTCTGTGCTTTTTGGGTATCTCTGAACTTCAACCTGTACTGTTCAGTGGTTAGGCCAAACCCATCAATTAGAGCACTCTTCAAGACCTTGTAATTATCAGCATCCTCCTCTCTAACAGTGAGGAGCTTATCTCTACCTTTGTCAGCAAAGGAGAGCCACAAGATTGCTGCCCACTGCTCCTGAGGGACCTTCTGTACCTTACAGGCCCTCTCTAGAGCAGTTATCCACTTGTGGATGTCATCCCCATTCTGATAGGGAGGGACAATCTTGCTCAGGTTCCTATGGTCATAGGACCTTTCCCTATCTCTATGGATATGGCTGCCACCATGGGACTCTAGTCCCAACTTTCTTCTCTCTCTAAAGAGATCTAGGGACTCCCTGTCTATGGCTAGTTGCTTCTTTTTGAGTTCAAGCTGAGCTTCCTCATATAGAACCAGCCTCTTTCTTCTCTCATGAGAGGATTCCCTCCTATGAGATGAGACAGAGCTCCCTATTGAGGTGCCAGAGTGGTTAGACTCCTGAGAAGAAGATCTAGACCTTCTGGGCACACTCACAATCCTTCCTGGGGGGACAAAGGGGGCATCATTCTGATCCTCCTCTTCATCTTCCTCAGGAGGGGTTGGATTATCCAGGTCAGGGCCATTGTCGCCCTCCTGGCCAGTTTCAGAGGGGGGGCTGGGAGTACTGGTACCCCTGGTCCCATCCTCATCATCTGCCCGCTCCCTCAGCTCCTACCCCTTCTGTCCCCAAGGGCTTACTAAGGTCATAAGCCACCAACAACTCCTTGAGGTGTTGGGTGGTGGGGCTTTGGCCTGTCCTTATTTTTCTCAAGTTGCATAAAGCTCTCAATTCCAAGAATGGGAGTGTATCATACTTGGAGGGTGGAAGCTCAATGGCTTCCTGCAAGGATTCTTTAGATCCTGCCCTTAAAGACATTACTAGTGTGGTGTGGTGTATGCACTACCTACTCTAGTGTGGCCTACTAAACTCTCTTGAGTTGTAGAAAGGGTTGTGCTATCCCTTAACACACAACTCTAAGTTCAGTAGAACTTACTGTATTCTAAGCTTAAATTATATGTACCTTAGGTACCTTTAGTGGTTTTCAGTTGATCAATTCAATTGAGATTATCTGGTAAAACAATAGCAAGCTGGAATCCCACCGCTGCACACCAATGTGAGAAGTTGGCCTGGTATATGCTGTCCACTAATTATAGTGGGCACCTTGCACCAGTCCAAACAACCCCTTATTGGAGATAGGTTAAAGACAACCTTATTGAAAGCTATCCTAGTGGTAGCTATGGAGAGCAGCCTTCAGGCTAAGTCTTGAAGGAATGTAAAGCAGCTTGTTTTACCAGTCTATAATCTCTTGAGTGATCAAATGAAAGAGCACCACACCAGGTATATATTCAAAATATATGTATTTATTGCTAAACACACCCCCTAGTCTCTTTATGAGGCTTGAGTTCGAAGTACATAAGTTAGAAGTTATTTAAACACAGTAATAGCACAAATACACGTTTGGGCCCTAGGGGCGTACCAAACCATATACCAATAAAGTGGTATAAGAACCACGACTGAACTAGACACTAGGCCTAGAGCCTCTAGAAGTGCTTGGACCACCAGGAACCACCCAAGGTAGTGACACAGGGGACCCACGGGAGACGCGTGCAGTGTAAATACACAACCGCGATACGCCGTTGACTTCTATGGAGAAAGTCGTGTTCGGGAAATTAGAGAAAAGGGACACTTAAAAGAGGACTTGGACCAAACCCTTTGAGATCTAGGACTTTGAAGAGTCTCTACCCACGGGAGCACCGGAGTACTCGTGTTACCTCACCCAGGGAAGCCGGGTGCATAGGTGCCTTTCGGGGTCGGGTTTCGTCGTCGATTTGAATGGCGATCTGCTGCAAAGTGCTGCTGGCGACCAAGTGAAAAGTGTCTGGGTGGATCCAAGAGTGGATCGGAGTTCTGAAGAACCTGAAAGCAGAGGGGACAGAGTCTGGGTCACTAGCCAGTGACCAGGAAGGCGATGGACAGATGCCCACCGATGTCGAGTGCTTCAGGTGCGTTGACGGTTGTCTTGACTCTTCAGCCACGAGGTCCAGAAGGCGTTGTTGGCAACCAGGAGAAGGATTCGGGCTGGTACAAGATGTCTGTCGAGTGCTAAGGTGTCGGCGACCGGATTGGACCCAACAAGCCTTGGCAACGGCAAGTCTCGATGCAGAGGATGATCGTCGATGGTGCAGACCAGCAAGGTCTGTGGAACTCACCCAGCAAGGGTAAGTGAGGGCAGGCCTGGAGCAACCAGGATGCCAAGATAGAAAAAGATTGGCCTTCGTTAAGGGCTACTAGCCAACGGGCTAGCAACCGCGAAGGAGCCTTGTGACGCCGCACGTGGATCTGGCTTACAGGACACTCGTGGAGTGGGGGCCAGTGATCTTCGGTGCAATTGGTGCTGGAGGCTAGGGCTACTCGGAGCCCAAAGCACGACTTCTTGGGAGACCCAGAAGAGGATGCACTTGCAAATGTGCTCGGTGTCCAGGGGTCACGGTCTCAAGTCACCCACGATAGTCATGGGCCTCAGCTTTGCTGGGGACTCAGGGTAGCCTCGGGGAAGTCTGAGAATCCACCTCTGGTGATGCGATGACTTCGGTGTCCGACGGGAGATTCAGAAATGCGAACCAGACAGATGCTTCTTTGGTGCCTGCCAAGCAGGGGAGTCACTCCTTGACCCCAAGGGAGATTCTTCTGTCCTCTAATCGTGAGTAGAGCGTCGAAGGTCCAGGATTCAGTTTCAGAGTTTCGTCCTGGGATAATCTAAAGTCCTAAGGACTGGGTTCCTATACTTATACTAAGTTTAGGGGTTGGACTACTCTGTGGCCCCACCTATGGGTGGGTCAGGGCAGAGGGTGGCTACACCCCTTTCCCTTTGTCCAGTTTGCGCCAAAGCAGGGGCTGCAAGCCCCTGATCCGGTTTGAACTGGGGTATGCACAGGGACACCAAATGTGCCCCCAGTGCAGGACTTCAAAGCACCCGAAAGTGCTCCCGCCCAGCCCCAATACACATGATCCTGTCTGGGGAGGTGGTCACACCTCCCTGGGACAGGAAACCTATTGTCCAGGCCTCCCCTGCCGGAGTTTCGTCCAGCAGCAGGAGGCCAGACTCGTGTCTGTGGCAGCAGCATCCATTTTGTGATGCCAGGGCTCTGGAAAGAAGTTACCGGGCTAGCCAGAGTTAACATGTCTTTCCCTCTAGAAGGGTGGAATGCTACCCCCGCCGCCAGGATTGGCGGGGGGTAGTATTCCAAGATGTTTGACACCAAACACGACATGTTTAGGTGCAGCCATTCCAAAGTTAGCATTTTACCGCGAGGTTATAATGCGCTTAAGAGTATATGGTCAGGCTGCACTACAAACAGCATCAGAGATGGTCTCCGAACGCTGCAGAGGGGCCCTGCTCATGCAGGGGCACCCTCTCACATAGGAACCATGCACTCTGCCTTTAGGATTGATAAGGCCTGCCTTAGGAGTGACTTATAGGTTTATATGTGTGTATGTATTTAGTGATATAGGTAACCTATATCACAGTAAGGGGTGCATGCACCACCTTACCCAGGCTGCAGTAGCAGACCTGTGGTGTCAGTTTGGATGGCCTTCCAGGGGTGGCATAATACATGCTGCAGCCCCTGGCAGGCCTCTGAGGTACCTATGCCCTTGGTACATAGTATACCATATACTAGGGACTTATAAGGGCACTTCAGATCCCAATCAGTGATGTGCCTAATGCACATGGAAACCATTTTAGAGAGGAAGCAGCTAGGCTGGGGTTCTGATTAGCAGGGCCCCAGCCAGACTAATGTCGAAAAACAGTGAAGCATCAGCAAAAAGTGGGGGTACCCATGTGAAGCAGATCCTACTTTCCTACAGGGGACCCATGGGTCCCCCCTACCTGTGCATGTATGGCACGATGCGCTTCGACGCGTACCCGCTGTAGGGGGCGCCCTTGTTCGCCTCGCACCCATTGAGTCAATGGGAGCCCGCGTACGCGTTGTACAACCGGCTCCCATTGACTTCAATGGGAGTCCGACCGAATCGAGTCCGATAGCATGCGTGCGCATCGTACTCATTCGGTCGGACTGCCAGAGTCCAATTCGGTCGGAATTCTCTCCGGGTCCGGCTCGGTCGGAGAGATTTCCGGCCCAAATCGGAATCGGCCCCTAAGTGTTCTAAGAAGGTTACATCATAGAAATGCTAACAAGGAAGACACCACACATCTCCCTTCCAATAAATAAATGTACAGTAAAGACAGAATTAAAATTCATAAAGGAAAATCATACTGAAAAAATATTGAACTATATAAAGTATTATTTCACATAATCTTTGAGATAAGAAGTAATAGTTGTCCTTCGTTCACTTCGACATAAGTTTGAACAAGACAACTTGTCAGAAGCAGTAAAATTATTTCTACCCTCTTTTCTCATTTCAGAATTAGAATTAAGAACAACCACTCTATTCATATTCCAAATTCTTCCATCTTCCAATTTGACAGCATTTCTAAAACATTTTGTTACACAGATAGGTTTTGTGTATTTGGACCAAGACAAAGCTCCTACAGGTGCTTTCACTCGGACCAAGTCACCTACCCTCACCACGACTTGTTTTACCCTTTTTCTTTCATCAAAATGTATTTTATTCTTAAGTTGCAACCTCTCTTCTCTTAGTCTCCAAGGACCAAAACTATTATTTTTTACACCTTTACCCCAAGTCATCCAACCTGGACACAAACTTGTGTTCGGAATTCTTCCCTTGAATAATTCAAAAGGTGACTTTCGAGTGGAAGTATGAGGTGTAAAACGATGGGCCAGAATACATTTTTGTAACTCTTCCTTCCAATTTAATGAATTAACTTTGGACAGTTGAATATTTTCTTTTATCACTCTATTAAATCTTTCTACTGTTCCATTTGCCTCGGGATGATAAATTGCACATCTTTTATGTTGAACACCACACCTTTTCAAAAATTCATTCATCTGTTTAGAACAGAATTGAGGACCATTATCAGATAAAAGTGTCCTAGGAAAACCTTCCCTTTTGAATACATCCTGTAAAAATGAAATCACCCATGCAGAAGTCACATCAGACACACACAAAACTTCCACCCATCTAGAGTATAGATCAATAAGCACTATTAAAAATGGGGTAACATGTTCGCCAGGAAGTGGTCCAACAATATCAATAGCAATATCGTCCCAGGGACTATTTGGTAACCTTCGACAAACCATAGGCATAGTTCTAGTAGTAAGAATCTTATCACTAATCTTACATTGCAAGCACTCTCTAACCTCTCGCTCTATCTCTAAATCCACGCAAGGCCACCAAAAACTAGCTCTTAACCTTTCTTTAGTCTTTACTATCCCTAAATGTCCCTGATGTGCCTCATCCTTAAGTTTCTTCCTTAAAGTTAATGGAGGAACCAATTTGGTGCCTCTCAAAAGAATTCCATTCTCAACGGCCAATTCATCTGCAACCATTTTCCAAGTTTTGCACATAGATTTATCAAATACATCTTTTAATTGTAAGAAGTTTATAACTTTTACCAATTCAGAATCTTTTTGTATTTCCTCTTTCTACTCATCCTCATTAATGATGCTGGATGTTATTTCACAAACCTTGACTTCATCTTCCATAATATCTTCTTCTAAAAAATCATCTTCCACATCACATAACAGACAGGACAGGCAATCTGCACTTACATTGTCAACACCAGAAAGATGTTCAACTTCAAAATTAAAATCTTGCAGACCAATCACCCAACGCCTTATTCTTGAGGAAATGAAATCTAAACCCTTCTTCAAAAAAATCTCTCTCAAAGGTTTATGATCAGAGCATACCTTGAAATATGTCCCCCAAATGAAATTTTGAAATTTATTAAGCGCCCAGTAAATAGCTAATGCCTCCTTTTCAATTACAGAGTAGTTTAACTCTGCTCCACGTAAACTCCTCGATGCACAAGCAATGAGATATTCTTTTCCATCTCTATTTTGCTTTAAAATTGCACCAAACCCTTTTGCACTTGCATCTGTCACAATTGTAGTGTTCATACCTGGGATAAAAGCTTGTAATTTTGGAGCATCTTTCAAGTTCTCTTTCAAATCTATAAACTCATTTTCACATAATTGAGACCATACAAACTCTTTGTTTTTACTTAGTAACTGTCTCATATTATTGGATTTACTTGCAACATTTTTAATTAACTTTCCATAATATTCAACCATGCCTAAGAAAGATACAACTTCTTCTTTTGTTTTAGGTGAAGTCAATTTGAGAATCGTATTTACCAATTCCTTTTTTGGAACAACTCCTTTTGCCGTGATACAATGCCCCAAATAATTAACCTCTTGCACTGAAAATCGACACTTCCCAAATTTCAACGTGAAACCAGCTTTTTCAAGTTTCTTCAAAACAATTCTCACTCTGGCATCATGCTCATGTTGATTTACTGCAAAAATTAGTAAGTCATCCTAATAGCATTTTACCCCTTTGACTCCTTTCAGTATGGATGACATCACTCTCTGAAAAACTGATGCGGCTGACACTAAACCAAAGGGCATTCTCTTATATTTGAATGCTCCCATTGGAGTTATAAATGCTGTCAAGTCTTGTGAGTCATCAGTTAATTCTATTTGATGATAAGCCTGGGTAAGATCAAGAGTGGTGAAAAACTTCGCACCATTTAATGTCGACATAATCTCATCTATGTTAGGTAGAGGAAATGTATCAACTACTACCTCCTTCTTAAGTGACCTGAGATCTACACATAATCTTATGTCGCCATTAGGTTTGTTGGCAATAACTACTGGTGCCAACCACTCAGATGCTTCCACAGGAGTAATTATTTCTTGTTTGAGAAGTTTTTCTATCTCTTATTCAACCTTTTCCTGTAAGGCAATGGGAATTCTCCTCACTTTGGCTACTGAAGGTACAGCCCCACTTTTGAGTTTGATACAATGCTTATAGCCCTTTAAGCACCCTAGCTCTTCCTTAAATAAAAGTGGAAATTCTGTTACAAAATCATTGAATTTTCTTTCTATTTCCTGAACTTGTATTTGTGGCTCAACATTTGTATTGAGTGTGACACCTAATAATCGTTGATGTGGCCATCCTAGTAAATCATCACCTTGTTTTGATACATAAATTTTTCCAACACACAACTTCCTTTCCATCTCAATACAGGCATTAAAATACCCCAACATACTAATGGGTTGTCCACCATATCCACCAGGTTTGACATCCATCTTATATAATTTATTTCTATCCTGAAACCACTTGCAGTAGATTTCTTTAGAAATAATCGTAAGGTGAGAGCATGAGTCAAATTTCATTTCCAGTTCAATTCCTTCAATTTTCACTTTCCCAATAGGATGATTAGATTGTTTGTTCTCTGTGACTTGGCAAATCACTTCCTTTACATCCTTGTTTTGAAATCTTCTCTGTTTAGATTTACAAAACTTTATAAAATGACCCTTTTTCCCACAGCCATGACAAACAAAGGCTAAAGCAGGACATGTTTTAGAATTCTCTTTGTGACCAGACCTCCCACATCGATAGCATTCAAACACACTTTTTGAAACATACTCATTCACCAACTCTTTCGAGGATGTTTTTTCACTTTTTACAATACATATATTTTCTTTTACTTCATCTACATTTGGTTGTACTTTTTCTTTTACACATTTTAATTCATTTACACATTTTAACATATGTTCCACCCTTTTAGCTATTGAAATTACCTCTTCTAATGGAGGCTCGTCTTTAAGCCACAACTCTTCGCAAATTTTGTCTTCCCTACATTTTAATACAAATTGATCTCTAATTCGTTCTTCATTGGCTGGCCCAAACTTACAAGTAGATGCCAACTTTCTCAAACTAGTTAGATAATCTTCAACAGATTCATCCTTCCCTTGCTCCCTTAAACCAAAATGGTATCTTTCCATTATTGTACTTACTCTTGGTAAATAATGCTTGTCTAATTGTAGTATACAAATTTCATATTCGTTTAACCCTCTTTGTTCTTCTGTAGCTAAATCTGGTACATTTTCTAATATTTCCTGACCTTCGCCTCCAAGACAGTGTAATAATAACGAATACTTTCTTTCTGCACTCAGATTTGTTCCACAGACTTTTGCGTAATTTGCAAAAATCTTCTGCCACTTGCTCCATTTTACATAAGGTTCTCCAGGGCTGCTTAAGAAAAACGGAGGAGCAGGCACGTTTTGCATGACTCACTAAATACCGGATACTAGGTACTATTTTAGTTTTTTAACACTCTAAATAGAACTCTCTAAATTTTTATCCAAGCTTCTAAAACCGATATATTTCTTAAAAAATATATATATTTTCTATGTTATATGACCAAAATACTTCTATATGAAAACATTATTTTGCACACTTACACATTTTACATATGTATCTTGTCATAAATATGAATTATCAATAATGTGAAAACAAAAAAACAAACAAAAAAAGTAGATAAATAACAAGATACACAAATAACAACTTGTTTTCAAATCCTCTTCTCACTGTGTTAATGTTTTATGTCAATAAAGCTTGAATTCAAGAAATACTTCCTGGTGTGTGTGTCACCGGTGACTTTCCTCTAAATTAGACATGTGACACACTCTTCTTTCCGATTGGTTTCTCTGCTTACAATGAAGATTTCAGTGAAATCATCCAGAAATAATGAAATATCAGAGCTTGTTTGCCGACAACGGAGAGAATTCAACTTGTTCAGGTAATGAAATGAATATCAGCTGAGTTCTCTTTCATTAACACGCAGTTGCTTTACTCGCGCGTCACTTTCACATCAAGATCAAAGCCAGCATGAAAGCATATCTCGATCTCCTTAAAACTGAGAATTCTTCTAACACGCGCTTTTTCACTCGCGCGTTACGTGCGCTTTCTTTACTTGCGTTTCACTTCCTCATCAAAATGTAAACCAGCATGAATGAATTCCTCAATCCTCTTGAAAGTCAAGACTTCTTCCATTAACACGCGCTTCTCCTCTTACGCGCGTAACTCGCTCATCAAGATCAAATCCAGCATGAATTTCTCTTCAACTGAACCAAACTGCTTGCGCACTACTCGTGTGTTTCTTTCATAGCACTACTGAGACTAAAAGCATAATTCCTTTGAAGTATTTCTTCACGCACTACCGCGCGCCGTCTCTTCACACCGCTATGCCTCAGTAATTACCTGACGACTTTCACACGCTGCACACATTAACTGCGTAATGATCTTTAAACTCAAACAACTCCATAAAACAAATTAGAGAGTACCTTGCGGGTCCGATCCGCCCGATTAGCTTAGGAGGTTGTTTTCTTAAGCTCATACAGCATACTTCACATATTTTCTTGATGGGAAACTCGATTTCTTGACAGGTACCGTAATTTCAAAATATACTGACTTGATGTTGAGGTGCTTAAACTATCAACTCCTGAATACATCCCATCGATCGTCACCAATAAAGGATCCTCACGAAGACAAATAATGATAAAGTGGAAGGAGTTTATTGTATATTAGAAATAAGCACCTCATCCATCTGCTGCTGCGATCCAACTGCCAGATCGAAGTACTGGCATAAACGTTCTACATTCTAAGTGTTCTAAGAAGGTTACATCATAGAAATGCTAACAAGGAAGACACCACATTCCGTAGGGCCGAATATATCAAAATCAGTTTTGTCCCACACTATACCATCCTGTATAGGAACGGCTGTGATGTTTACTGCAGACAAGTCTCTTGTTTCAGGATGGGATGATTTGTGTGGTTTTAAAAGTAAGTTCACTTCTTTTCTTTCAGTGTTCACATGGATGTATCTGCCATTTATAAGCACGCTGATAGTCATAACCAAAGCTAGCCAAAGCAGAAAGAAAAATATTCCAGAAATTATCCATAGTTCAATCCATGGTGAAACCAGATAAGTCTTTCTCAGAAAATGAAAAAAGTCTTGTACTTGCTGTTTAAAAGTTTTTGATGCTGGCAATGTCTCAGGCTCACTCAGATCCTCAGAAAACGTATCAAAGTTAATGAAATACCCAGAAGCAGTTCTGTCAATTGTTGGAATTGCATCAGGATTTGTAGAAATCGCTGTAACTAGTTGATCACTTGTTACATTGGTGTAGGCAGGTGTATTTGAACGAACTGTTACTTGAGTTTCAAGAGGGATGAGTTCCATAGCATTGTTGCTCAGTCCTTCATCTGTTACTGCTGAATTCTCGATGGTTATCAGTCTTTCAGTCTGAACCTCTTGGATAGTAGCGAGAGGAGTCCGTCTGCTACTAGGTCGGAGTCCACGAGGCCTACTATTTAGTATTGGCCACATACTGTGGTTTGATGAGGTCGATGGACACAAATCTTTTCTCCTTTTTTCCAGCAAGGGGCGGCAGAAGTACTGTTCTTGTTCCGTGTATGGCTAGGACAGGTACTGGTTGTCTGTAAGAAGGTCCAAATTCCTTCTTGTCCGCAATTTTCTCTCTGACTAGATCCCCAACTTTTGGAATCCAGACAGGCCTTGCTGGGACCGCCGGTTTTTCCCCAGTGGTGGTTGGCTGCAGGAATACGTTGCTTTGTTTCGATCTTAGTTCATTTAGATCCTGTAAAACAGCCAAACAATCTTTGATATCAAAGGGTTTATTTTCCACCACTGTGCCTCTACATTCTAGATCAGGCACCCACATTCTTGTCCCAAATAGGACCTCATATGGAGTGACCCCCTAGAGAACTTCTTGGCAAATTATTTAATGAGCGTTGGACCCCATAAAGATGTTTGACCCACCCATCACCCGAACCTAATACCCTAGCTGTTATAGACTGCTTTATGTCCCGGTTTTTCCTTTCCACAACAGAATTTCCCCCAGGATGAAATGGAGAGGAGTACCGCAATGCAACGCCCAGACTGGCCATGGCATCTTTGTAAGCCCGAGAGCTAAACGCAGGGCCCTGGTCAGAATGTAGCGTGCCTATTGCGTATGTGTCGATAAAGACTCGCAAATCTTTTATAACAGTTCGAGCGTCAACCGAGCGCTGAGGCCATATCCATAGGAACCTTGACTTAGTATTTGTGGAATTGCAGATGTCCATAAGGACGCCTGCACGTAGATAGTCTAATACTGTCTAACAATGGTGTCTGTACTGGGCAGGCTACTTCGTAGCATGGTGTGTGGTGGCGTTCTGCATCACGCTGTACCTTACAGTCTATGCAGTCATTGATGAAGATGTGAATATGTGTATTCATTCCAGGCCACCAGTACATCTCTTTCAATGTCAATATTGTTTTAGAGATCCCTTGATGTGACAGACCCTCCCCCAGATGTGCTTCATAAATCAAAGCTGCTCTACGTTCCATGTTTGGAATTACCCTATCCCCCACTCCAGGGATTCAAGCAAAAGGAACGTTGTTCACATCAATTACATAAGAGTACTTGAGTGGATACTTTTTTGGTAACGCTGCACCACTGCCTTTGCTCGTAGCATTGACAGCCAACATTATCTCACTGTCTATTCTCGTTTTTGAATGAGTGATCGCAGCTACGGAAGCCGTCTGAACAGCCCCCTTTGCGGCTTCATCAGCCAATGAATTCCCTGCAACGTGAACGCCATCACGTTGATGACTCAGCGTGTGTATCACGTGAGCCTTTGGTAGTTCGCTTTTTAACTGAACTACTTGTTCCCAAAGCGTTTTATGCTTTTTTGTGCCTCCTTTTGCATCTTTGAACCCATTTTCAAGCCAATTTTGTATATATTCATTATACGACTGCACACAGTAGAAAGAATCGCACACTGTTAGTGTGGGGAATTCTCGATCTGTACTTTCAAGTGCCAGTTTGAATGCTTGTAGTTCAGCTCGCTGAGCTGTACAATCTCCTAGAGATTGGGTTTTTGTGACCATAGGTCTGAAGTTGCCATCGCGCATGCGACCTTTAACGATTGCGCACGCTGCACTGTAAGCTTGCTTACTCCCTGTAGCGGGTTGTGAGGATCCGTCAGTGTAAATTATGAATTCGTACTGATCGAGAGGCAGAATCTCAGTGGGCAGAGGACATTCATGTTCATATTGCAGGAACGCTTGTGTTTTTAGATCAGGATCAAAAACATATTCAACATCTGTTGCAGCAAGAGAATTAACCCATTGTATCCATCTAGGATGTAATGCTTTTGCATTTGGAATGCTCGCTTTTGTGACCGCCTCTAAAGCCGGTACTGGGGTTACGACAATAATGCGTTTCCCTTGGGCTAGAGCTCTTTCTTTTGCTACAGCAGTTTGAACTGCTGTCAGTATTTTTCTGTTGAAGTGAAGCGCATTTCTGCTTGTGTATACAAATGTGATTTGTATGCAATTGGTACTTTTCACCCTCATTAAATGTTAAGTAGGTGAATCCGCATTGACCCGAAATTATTCGGATGACTAAATTGCGTTGACTTACGCGTGTTTGTAAGTGATTTGTTGCTAACATGTTAGCTTGGAGTGAACGCAAGATTTCTGTGTGTTCCTGTGTCCAATTTTTGATTGAAAAATCAGGTTTGATTAATGCGTAGAGAGGTTTAACCCTTTCTGCGTAATTTAGAATGTAAGTTCTTCCAAAATATAGGAAACCCAGGATGGATTGTAAATTTTTCTGCGATTTTTGGAGGTTGAAGCAGCGCACACCTTTCTAAAAAGTTGGCTGCCAAGCTCTTGCCTTCACTTGAAAGCTCATATCCTAGAAAAGGACATTGAGATGGGCAATTCTGGATTTTTAAAGTTGAACTTATAGCCCTCAGAGGCGAAGCCCAGTATAATGGTGCTCACCCTGTTCAAGTGCCTATCCAGGTCATCGTCTGTTAGATAGATGTCATCGACATATGACAATGCCTCATTATCATAAATTTGTAGTAACTCTGTTACCCTCGCTGAGAATAACCCCGGGCTGTTCTTGAACCCTTGTGGGAGTCGACAAAATTGACGCTGGGTCCCCATTATTGAGAAAGCTGTCAAGTACCTGCTTTCAGGTGCTATGTTTTGACAAAAGAAACCATTTGAGATATCCAATGTGGTTTTATATTTTTTACGCACAATGTTATTCATTAATGCTGTACTATGTGCATTTTGCACTGCAAATGTTTTTGAACAAGTGTTTAAGTGTCTGTAATCCAAAACTAGACGATATGTATTGTCTGGTTTGGAGACAGGAAACAAAGGATTATTCATTGAGGAGGTGCATGTTTCAATCACCCCTTGGTATTCAAGTTGATCTAAGATCTCCCTGACCTGTTTTTTAGCTTCTTGCTTTATTGGGTACTGCCTCTGTGCAGTAGGTTCATTTTTTAGATGTATTTTATGGTGAGGTGAATCCTCATCCCATCCTACATGATTTTTGTATAATGCTGGGGCCTGGGCAACTGCCCATTTCCTGGCATAAGTATATTTTAGATGAATTGGAATATGGTTGGAGAAGGCAGGCATAATAATGTCCTCACCATGTGGGCACTCCCTGACAAATTGTGGTGGCCAGTCTTTTTCTGCTAGAAGTATGTCATAACCCCTTGAAAGTTTTTCCCCAAAAAGTGCTTTCACCTGTCTTGGTATGTCTCCCTCCATCCGGAGTGTTATTTCATATAACTTTTGTGGAGTACTAACCCTGGTGTCTACAGTCTCAACTGTGATGTACTCATTCAAGTCCACTGTCTCCAGAAGTTCCTTCAGGTTCTGGCGAGCTATTGTGACTTCTGCTGCACTGTCCAGCATTGTCTGAGCCCATTCTCCGTTCTTGAGTTGTGTTCTCAGTATCCTCGGCATGTCTGACCATCAGACCTGCTACCTTCTTTTTTGAGAATTGAGGTTTTGATTTATTTTTTGGAACGTGTTTGTCGTCTTTCGATTTCACGCGTTCTTCTCTATGTTCTTTCCGATGTCTGTGACGAGATCTGAAAGGTACGAGAGGAACGTGTATCAGTATCTTGATACCTGTCAGGCTTTTTTAAATTATCCCTATTCCTGAGGTTATACCTCCTTTCAGGGGGCTCCTTTTGAGGATACCTACCTCGGGATCGAGAACGTTTCTCGTTTGAATTTTTTTAATTAGTTTCCCACTTCTGTTTAGAAGATGTAGGAGTTTGTTTAATAGAGTCCTTCTCAGGACTTTCAGATAGTTTTGGCTTTAATGGTCTTCCACCCAAACTATCTCTGCCTAATTCTGCATAAGATTGTTCTATTATTCTGGGTAGTTCAGTTTGATGTTCTGTAACATCGAATTCCCTTAATCGTTGGCGGATCGCCACTGCTGCTGCCTCCCCTTTAATATTAGATAATATTATTGTTGAGACCTGGTTGAAATTTTTCAGTAATTTCATACCTAAATTCAGAGCAGGCTCTGCCCCGTATTCGTTTTGAATTTGTTTCAGGACATCTGGTATTACTGCAATTGACGGAATACCATGTGTTTTAGTATAGATGGCAGCAAAGACTGAGCCCCAAGTGGTGCAGTCTTCCAGTTGTGGTGTGATCCCCATTGGTAAACAGATTGTTAGGATTCTGTGTTTCTCATAAGGGCTAGTATTTGGAAATACTGCTTCCATTTGAGTAATTTTTTGAGCTATCCAGAATGGAATTTGCTCACGTTTTGTGGGCATTTTACCCATGACTGCGTATAAAGTCTGTGGTGTAATTTTTAGTGTATTCCCCTGTTGTGGGGTTTGATTTGGAAGTGTCAATGGTGGTTGGACTGTGAAAGTCCGCATGACATATTCGACTAATTGTCTGTAAATTTTTATCAACTCTGTAAGTTGAGTAAGTAATTCCTCGTCTGACATTATTTCGAGGTCAGGATGAGGAGTGTAGCCGGCTAGAATCGGCCATGTTGCTCCTGGTCTACCTAGTGGACCGAGCCTGGTAATGTTTTTGTGATGTTTTAGGGCGCCTTTAAACCAGAGCTGATGCTCCTGGTATGTTAGTGGAATTTCAATATCCTCGAAAGGAATATATTCCTCTGGTGGTTCATCTTCTTTGTAGAAGTGAAACAGTCTTGTTACTGAATTTGATTCAGGGAATATTATCCATGAATAGAATACCTCTGTCTGAAAAGATTCGTGTGCCTCTATCACGAAAACTGCTCTACTGCCTCTTGGTGGTAGGCCATGTTTTATAAGTTTTAGAGTGATGGGTCTTCTTAAGTTTGGGTGGATGTCTATAACACCCTCCTCAGGTTCATTTAAACCTGTAAAGTTAAAAACTGTTACGACTGGGTCAGCCGCAGCTCCACCGTTTTCGGTGGCATTGTCCCTGTTGGACATTTATTTTTTGAAAAATGTAGAACAAGTTTCAAGGAAACAAAAAGATAAGGTGCACAATATTTTGGAACACTGTATCCTTCAAAGCTGAACAAACCAAACAACAAATATATAGGGTTTTTTGTCCTAATTAGTTATGGCGGATATTTAACCCTACCCACTCCAGACGTCTTATGGAGTATGTGAGTAGGGTTCTCTGAGAAAAGCACGACTGAGTTACTCAGTATCTAGCGTTAAATTACTGCCTTACCAAACGTTTGGGCGCCATGTAGTGTAGTTCCTATGTCCCTAATAGGCTCTGCGCATTGGAATATCATAACCTATAGGCTTGACATAGGACTGAGGTCGGTATGTCCCTATCGAGTATATTAAACGTAATTACTTGTGCCAGCTAGCTCAGAGGCCACCAGAAACTCCTTGAGAACAAGAAGGGAGTAGTTTCTGGCAACCGAAAAACATGACAACTTTGTTTCCCTTTAGAATCGGAACACGTCTCAGAATCGTGGAAACAATAGATAACAGTTTCACTCAGTCAATCGTGCATGCTTAGTTTCTACAGAGTTACACAGAAAGGAAAGACGGGCGTTTCAATAAAAGGGTATTATTGAACAGTCTTGTTTCTCGTGTAAGAGATATGTGCTGTTATGATCACAAGACAGTATGCAAGATAAATAATGTACAGCGTAAGCAGTAGAAATAAATAATACTGCTCTAGCATTATCTTTTAGCATATATTCACGTACATAAATAACATGAGCTAAAAATGCGAGTACTCATACGATGCGTCTCTACCTAACCTAGTCTAGGTGTAGGGAAAGGTAAGAAGTAGGTGGAGTATTCTCTAGTCTGGTATACTAAGAGTATGTTAAGTATAGTACGCCAAGTATGCCAAGAGTCCCTCTAGGTTCTAGTCAGCTTCATACCTTGAGAATGAGAGAGGTGGGAATCTCTTGCCGGATCTGGAACTCTAACACCCCGCGAAGGGAGTCGGAACACTAGAAGCTGGATTCGTCTGCGTGCAGGAATGACAGCGTCTTCTCAGTGCGTCAGGCCGGGATACGGGCTCCTCTGAAGTTGAGGTCGCCTCTAACGTGCTTGGGCAAGGGAAGGTATATTTATACCTGGTAGGTGCCTTGGAATGTTAGCATTGACATAAAGTCGGACAGAGGAAGACATCAGGAATGAACCTTTAAGGTATAACGGTTCATACATAATAGATGAGTTCTTGGAGAAATCAATAGTCCTGTGCTAGGGGAACTCCCGAAGCTTAAGGGTCTGGTTTCTAAGAACTTGTTGTGACGTTAGGGTGGACGGATGTCGGTGACCATGCCTGTATTTGGAGTGCACGGTTAATGCCTAAATAAGGACAGGGATTCTATGCCTATATAAGGGCAATGCGAATTGTGCCTATATAAGGACATGTTTCAGGAAAACCTATATACGGACACCTAAAGCGGAATACAACACTTCTGAATCACTCTGCCCTGGAAAGACCGGGCAACCAGAATGGCGACCCCGGCGGTTTTGGAGGGGCCAGACGAGAACAATTGCCTTGGGAACGTACGAGACCTCAGTCGGTGACAGTCACGTGATAGTAAATGCGTCTCCTGTAGGAGGCAGATATCAGCTTTGGAGTTCTCTAGGTACGAGAGGATTGCTCTACGCTTAACCGGGTTGCTCAGACCCCTCACGTTCAAGGTGAGGATTTTAAGAGTAGTGGAGGCATCTAGGGACCAGGGAACCAAAAATGCCGCTGGGTGCTGGGGCCTAAGCTACGATAGATACCCGATCCCAGGCTTCGAGAGGCCTAAATATAGTGCCGCTCAGCAACTGTGTGACTAAAAACAGTGGACAAGGGACCCCCAAATGAAACAAAAAATTCCCTGAATGAACAAACAAAACATTTCCGCATATGAATAACAAAAATCGGGAGAAGAGTCCGTCATCCAAAGATGACCAGCAAGAGTTCACTATGGGGTCCATGGTGTGGCCAAGTACTGTCTCCTCCTTCCGCCCGCCGCCCACCCGAAGTGCAGTGAAAGAAAGTGGGATGAGACATCCCCAATCTGTCCCATTAAGAGTGCGTCTTCGCTAGGGCATCCGGTAAGGACTCCAGAACAGCTTGATGGCCTTTCGCGATCTCCGCCTGGTTGGGTCGCTGCATCTGTCTTCTACGGCCTTGTCTCTTCCTGCCCGATGGTGAGTTGCCGGATCCGGGGGTAGGGCTTTGACGATCTTCATCATCCTGGGGAAGTTCGACCCCTAGCAGCCGACAAGCTTCTGTGAGTGAGTGTAACTGGAGCAATTTGCCGTTAAGGCGGAAGATAAGATGGAACGGGTGGCCCCAGGAGTAGGAGATGCCTTGCTGTCGGAGATGGGATGTAATTGGCCGAAATTGTCGCTGCTTCTAAAGGGTGAGGAGGGCCAGGTCTTGGTATAGCGTCGGTGTCTGGTCCCTGAAGGTAATAGGATGCATAGCCCTTGTTTTACTAAGTATTGCTTCTTTGGTCCTAAAGTCTTGGACACATATCAGGATGTCCGCGGGTGGAGCGTTGTCTGGCTGGGGTGGGCCGACACTGTGGGCCCTATCAAGCTTGATATCTGTGACAGGTGGATTGCCAAGGTTGTAGTTGAAGAGTTCACTCGTAAAGGCAAAGAGGTCCTCCGTGTCTGTCGTGACCTTCGCTCCCCTAATCCGAATGTTGTGTCTACGGGAGCGGTTCTATAGGTTCTATAGGATCCCGGAGATGCAGCACTTCCTGCTGCAGTGTTGTTAATTCCGAGTCCCTACTATCTCCTCTATCCTCTAGCGCTGCTACTCGCTCCCCGATGGTGTCCAAATCCCTCCGTATGTCTTTAATTTCAGACGAGAGATCCCGTTTAACTGTTTGTAAGTCTTCACGAAGGGTCACGAACAGCGACTCAAGGAAGGCTCTTGTCACGGGTTCCTCCCCTACTCCGTCTGCTTTTGCGTGGGCCACGTCTCCCGTGCCAGGGTGGTCCATTGTGCCGCTACTTTGTGGGCGTGCAAAGAGTTCCTTCAAGGTTTTGTCTTTTTTCCCTCACGTGGAGGACATACTCACACTTTCACCCGTGCCTTGTGCTACGAGTGGATCAAGTCGCTCCCAGCGCCAAAAAACTCGGGATGCACATGGCCTCTTGTATAAATGTTGATTCTGCTGTCCCTTGGACACGAGCGCCAAGCGCCTGAATTAACAGGCCCCTAGCGCAGCTGTGGTCTCCGTGGCATAGGGGGTTGTCCCTGGCAGCAAATCGTGCCGCATTCTCCACTCACTCAGCTCTGTAAATTGCCAGCTGTGTCTTGGTCGGCTCAGTGGTGACCAGCGGCGGTTTCCGGTAAGGGCTGTCCTCTCGGGTACAGCGCCAGTTTAGGTCTACACCTCTAGCCGCCGGGCTAGTGGTGCCCACTGTAATGCCAAACAGTTGCGTGCTACCTTCTGTTGGGCTATGTCGGGGTCAACCCAGGGGGACCGCACGAGGTGTCCCAGTAGGGCAGAGACCGAAGGGCCCGTGCCCTGGACTCGCGCCCCCCTCAGCTCCCACCGTGTCAGCTATGTCCAGCCGCCAGCACCTTCCTCTTTGTTCCCCCGGGTCCCTGGTACCTGCTTGCTCAGGGGGCCACGCTGCGACTCAGCAGGGGGCACTGAGCGGTGTTAGGTCGGTGCCTCCTGTGGGATCGGGCCCCGGGCGGATGAAGCGAGGAGATGGAGGGCGAGCGGCGGGAGCACGATACGCCCGCAAGCCACACCCAGGCCTAGCTGGGCCGCTTCCGCAGGCCGCCGCGTCCCACCCTCGGCGGCCACTCACTAATAGCGGCCACGCTCACACCCCCTGTGTTGCAGTGTTCCTCCCTCGCAGGATGGCGGTGGCCCAGTCTCTCCAGTAACGCTGGCCCCCCGGACGCACGAAGGTCGCTGTGCCGCCTCTCCTTCACGAGGCCAGTGCTAGGCGGCGTGGGGTGCTATGGGTCTCCTTGTGTGGGTGATCTCCGCTTCTACGGTGTCCAGTGGTGCCGATAGGGCGGGGGGGTCCCGACAATCCAAACCACCCCCGCACTGCCTGTGGCTCTGCGGGTGCCACCACAACAAGATGCTGCCCCGGACAGCGCTCCGTAATCACAGCCCGGTGCAGTTGCCAGCACTAGATGGGGCACGTGGCGGAGGCTGGAGCGAGGTCCAGGAGCCTGTCGGTGCTTCTCGCGTCTCTGCGGCACCTCCACCCTTCAAGCGGCGCACAGTGCTCACCTCCAGTGTCGATCTTGCACAGGCCAGGCGCTCCCAATGCCAGCCCTGAAAGACTCGCCAGATCGCGGGTCTCTCCTTCCACGCGGCCCGCGGCCGCGATATCACCGGGCACCCGGCAGGCCTCGGCCGCCATCGCGCTAGGCAAACGGCATTACGGGGCAATACACCCGCTTCAGGCAGCCTCCGGTGGTATCTCCGGTATCCCCAGTCTTGGATGAGGCAGTTGGTGGATCTTTGTGCTGTTGCAGAGCACAGTGAAACTCAGTTTTGGGTCGGCGGCAGGCGGGAGCTCCGGGAACAGCATCCTACCTCGCCGCCATCTTGGCCACGCCCCTCAAAATAGCTTTAAAGAAATATGCGATCCTGATAAATCTCACAAAGAGCAAGTATCACAAGGGGTGTATAGAAAAAGCAGCAAATATACCAAGGGAAATATTTAAGATTGTGAATGATTTTGCAGATCCTGTGGCTAGCCATAGAAGTAACAGTCCTTCGGTGGACTGGTGTGAGCAACTTGCACTATTTTTCCATAACAAAGTCCAAGCTATACAGAACATCCTCCCATTAATTTCTTTACCGGACGTGACTGTTGGTAGTTCAGCCCAGATGGCTATTCCGATTTCCTGTGGTCTTCCTGAGTTTACTACTGCCTCTCTGGAAGACTCTAGGATGGCAATCTCAAACCTTAAAATCTGGTTCTCCTAATGATACCTGTCCACCTTCCATTTTGGGTTTAGGTATGGACATCATTAATCCCAACTTGCGGTGTTGAACAAGTCCCTTGTCACTGCTAGTGTGCCTTCATGTTGGAAGAGACCTAAAATCGTTCCTCTACTAAAAAAGCCTAGTGCGGATGTCCCAGGCAATTATAGGCCAATTTCCCTTCTTTCAGCGCCTGCTAAAATAGTTGAGTTATCTAGAGGCCAATGGGTTTCTTCATCCGAGCCAATTGGGATTTAGACCTAGGCATATTACTGAAACTGCCTTGATTGAGGTCTCGGATTTGATAAAATGTCCCATTGATGCTGGCAGCAGCACAGTCCTAGTTTTGTTGAACTTGTCGGAAGCATTCAACATTGTCCCAATTGACAGGCTGCTTTCACGCTTTTTTGAGATTGGAATTAGAGATAATGCCTGGAACTGGCTTAAGTCCTTTCTTGAGGACAGGAGTCAGGAAGTTTGGCTCTTACCCCCCTATTCTTCTACCAGTCAAAAGGTGTCAGTTGTAGTCCCTCAGGGCTCTGCACTTAGACCCACTATGTTTAACATCTTCATTTCCCCCTTAGCTAAGGTGGTGGCATCATTTGGGGCTAAGATTATTTCTTGTGCAGATGACACCCAGATCGTCTTTGCTTTAAGCAAAGGGGTTTCAATTGATTCGGGTGTCATTCAGCCCTGTCTCTCATCTGGTTTTTAATGGCTGACATTCAACCATCTGGAATGTAACACAGAGAAGACAGAGGGGCTCAGTTTTGGACATAACCTTGTCTTAAACTTAGATGTCCATTGGCCTACAGTTGTACCTTCACCAGGCACTTATGTTGCAAAAAACTTATGGATCAAATTTGACAATAAAATGTCATTTCATATCAAATTATCTCAGTGGTTGGCGTTTGCTTTTACATCCTTCACATGGCAAAAAAATTTTAGCATTTTTTGTCATTTTCAACGAAGTTTACAGTGAAATTGGCCCTGGTAATGTCCAGATTGGACTACGCCAATGCATTATATGCAGGCTTGCCAAAATATCTCCTGAATAGACTTTAGGTCATTCAGAATGTGGCAGCATGGCTGGTTCTGGGCTTGCTGAGACGGGAACATATTTCCTGTCACTTGCACAATTTGCACTGGCTTCCCATTAGAAAACAGATTTTTTTAAAGTAGCTCTCTTAATGCAACGGGGTTTCCATTATTCTGAACCATACTATCTATTGGCTAGGGTTGCTTTCTATAGCCCTGCAAGAGATTTACGCTTATCTGGTAATCATCTGTCCAAGGTCCCTAAGGTTTATCTGGCTACTGCGGGAAGTCCCTCTTTTTCCTTCCTGGGCTCTGTATGGTGAAACAAGCTTCCTCTTGACCTGCGTCAAACAGAGGTTGAAGCTGGTTTTAAGAGAAAGCTTAAGACCTGGCTTTTTGTCTCAGTAATCATCAACTGGATCTGCTTCCTTTCACAGACCGTATAGTGCCGGGAAACTCTTGAGTAGTTGTGCTCTTTACAAATTCTTTCACAATCACAATAGTGTTGGGATACTTTCTGAAGGTATTGAGGACCTTTGTATCAGTTCACTTTGTGCAGGATGCATAGTGTGTAATGAGATTTTACTGTGTCTGATAAGTTAAAATCAAAAAACCCAATGTTTTCCAATAAACACAAAGTCCATGTAAGTTGCAAAAACTAATGCAAATTGGGTTTCTTCTATCACTTTCCTTTGTCAAGATGATCCTCATATTCCCTAACTAAAGGTTACGGTTAAGTGTTGTAAAGGGTGGAACAATGGGCAGCCAAATGGACCTGAAGGGCTATTTATGTGATAATAGTTTATGAAGATCCTTATGAGTGTTGAGTAATTTGCTATTCCTGCGCAAAAGTGAGTTTGCGTACAAATCGGGAATCCATGTTATATGGGAAAATTCGCATGTTCAGTGTGTTCCAAAGACAGATTTCATCAGACAAAGCCTGGTGAAACATATCTATGGACAATCGCGTAGAAACGAGCAGAACATAGTGTGCAAAACTTCGATTGAGTGGAAAAACTCATTATAGTGCCATAAACTGATAATTGAGAGGGAATTATGCTACAGCAATTACCCCTACGCTGCAGTGTTGATGATTACTTGGTGTTGAATTGTCTACCCTATTGCTGAGTGGCACTGTAGGAACACATGTAGTTGTAGAGCTAGTTCAGTTCCGTATAGGGCAAAAATAATTTTAAATGATATGCTTCTTGTCTGTAATGCATCCATTTCTTCTCAATAATGGCATTACTCCTAGTCCTACTCCCTCACCTTCCTTCTTAACCAATGAGTCTCCCTTGCCTCAAATAGACCCCTCCCACTTCTACATGAAAACACCCCCTGCCCCCTCCACATCCTGTACGTAAATAAGCCAACCCAGACACTCAGTTGCTCTGTATCGGGAGGATGGGAGGGACCGAGAAGGAAGGCGAGGGAGTAGGACTAGGAGTAATGCCATTATCGATAAGAAATGGATGCATTACCTTCCCCGTCCCTCCCTCACCTTCCTTCTTAACCAATGAGGACATAGCAAGTAAAATAGAAATGGACAACTGAGTCAGAAACACCCAACAAGAAAAGAGTACCTAGAGCCTACCCAGAACAACCTCTACTCCAGGGGCGGTTTCTCCATTACGGCTGTGGGGCTGCGCCCATCTAAAATTCCTACACATTTACATAACAACATATTAAATTGATTGATTTATTTAGAAATGCGATCGTAACCCTAAGTAAATCAATGTATTTAAGTCTGGGCTGGGCTGTGTGTTTCAGGCTCCCTGCCCCGCCTCACTCTGCAGCAGGAGACGGAAGCCAGGCAGTAAATGAACTTTCGGGACTGTGATGCAGGACGCAGGGCTTTCTGTTTTAAAGCCCTTCGTTGCCATTGGGTCAATGTTTGCATGCACTCTGTAGGCCAGTGACGCAATTAGCGTCATAGTTTCAGGTGTGGGAGACTTCAACCCGGCGTGACTTCAGATGTCCATCATTCAAAGGCGTAGATTCCACCCTTTCAGCATACGTGAGAGTGGATGCAAATGTCTGATCCGGTGCCTTGTTCTTGGCAATGATAAGTGTTTACTGTTTGCAAGCTAAAGTTGTGTTATGTATATTGTGCTGAGAATCCTCATCACGCTAACCTTCCCCACTGTGACACCCCAGGCCCTGACTGCACGTCGCTGGCCTCATTAGAAGTGGAGTTGCAGCATTTGTTCCACCGGGAAATGGATCCAAATAATGAGCAGGCTTCAATCTTGTTTCCTTGCGAAGTTGATCCAAATATCCGAGTCAAGAAAGGCGAGAAATATGTGCTTACAGTGGACAGTTAGGAACTTAAATCAAGACATCTGCTTGTGAAACATACACTTTGGCACTTTGCAGCATCTATAAGTACATTGGTGCTGTAGTGACTTTTGCACGCGTTCAAATACAGCCAATCCCCAAGAGTTGTCAAGTGATTCAGTGTGCTTTCATATGTCTCAGTTTGGGGTGTCATGGAGATTCTCCCTTTAAAACTCATCATCATTATTCTGTCCTTGGAAGGAGTTATTGATTGCTGTTCCTTTCAAACCTACCTGTCCCTTCACGGTCCTCGTGCGCCAAGCACGGCCTGTACGTAATTAATGAGGGGAAGTCTGCCCGGGAAATATGTACTGTTCAGCTGTGCTGTGCCCAATGTGCCATTTCTGTTCATTAACATATGCATCATGCGGTCGGTTTGAATTCTGCAGACCCTCACTGGTCAGATGTGTAACCAGTGGATTTCCTTAAACATTGATGCATTTGTTCTGAGGTCTCTAAACCTCAGAGAACAAAATGAAACATTTAATAAAGCATTTTACCATCAATATTGCTCACATAAACACAGGACACATTTATGCAAATTCAAAATATTCCATTACTGTTGAATTTATTAACAAAAGGGGGTTTTACGTTGGTCTGGGAAGACAGTACCTTCCTTCCCCGATGCATGCTGGTAGCTGTAGTCACAAACTATATTGTACTTCCTGTAGAATGCTGTCGCTAGCATGGTCAAGCGCAGTCCAGTGCTTGATCATCCTTGAGGGGCAGGTCTTGCTGCTGTGCTATTCTTGGTTTAGTTCCAGCACATCTCCCAGGTGCTAACCCCAGGATCTCCTGGGAAGCTGTTGGCTTCCCAGGAGCTGGGAGCTGAGCTGGCATTAATCCATGAATAGCACAACATCAAGCACCCCTCTGATGTGTGACGTTAAAACTGCCAGTGGCTTCATGTCCCTTAGTTAACACTGATGCCAAAAACATGAATTGACTTGCAAACAATGAATGTGAAAAACGTTGAGGCAATACATTTCAGTGATTTAGTTCCTCTCTTATTTCTCATACTTTACTTAATCTTGTATTCCCCAAGAGTTAGCTATTTTATAATGTTATTGTTTGTCTGTATTTTTTTCTGTGCATACTTTGAGGCTTGAGCCATGCCAGGTGTTTATGAGGGGCTTTGATGGGCTGAAGCCAAACAAAGTGCGTGTCAGTGGGTTGGCCTCTTTGCAGAGCACATAGAACAATGTTTATGTATTCCATTTGCAACTGAAATTCTGGGGATGTGTGTGTAAAGGGGGAACACAGATGTAAAAAATATTTGCAAGGCAAAAGTAAGAGGAAATAAAGTGCTTACATTTGCGGGAGTGCAGTGTATGCTTGGGGGCAGTGAAGTGACAGAGAAGCAAGGGAGTGCATTCAGGGAAGAGTGAAAAGAGGATGTTGAAGAGGAAAGAGAGGTGGTTGAAGATGTGCAGATCGACAAGATATGCAGAGAAAAAGAGGATACATGTCTAACATAAAGCACATATAACTGAAGGCCAAAACTCCTGCCACAGGCCTCAATGCTATTTAATTCACAGACTCACTATTTCAGAATTGAAATATTTCTAATGTTAATTATTTATAACAAATCATTGAAGTTACTCATTTATTTTAAACAGCTAACACCCATTGACAAAGCCAATCGTAGTGAAAGGTTTTAGGTGTAGATCAGTTATGTCCTTTATCTGGATACAATTACATCTCAGAGAGAAACCAGTAAACCAAAATACTGGTCGGTTGGCACATTATGGGAATCACAGAAATGTATTTGACATGTTCCTTTATAGAGAGCCCTACTTTATTCATCCCACTTTAAGACCTGTCTGCACATATTTCTATATGACTGGTTGCAGCCAGCAGCTGTGGGTGCTTCCCGAAGCCTGGTGGTTAGAGCATTTGTTTCCAAAGTTAATGGTGCAGGCAGTGCAAGTCAGTGGGCAAGCATACATGTTAAACTGCAAAAGTTGTCATGCTATACAATTTCCACATTACATTAACTGCTCAACATATTAATGCTGTAAGATATGGGACACTTTTTAATGTGTTTAATATTTCAAGACTATACTTTCCCACTGCTTTATAAGCCTTGCTTTATCACTACATTAATTTGCCTTGAAATGTACCATTTGGCAATCTTTTTTTCATTTGTTTCTCGGGAGAGGGACCCACCCTGGATCCCAGGTTTGTCCATTAAACCTGTTCACGTTGCTTGCTATATAAAAGTCATGCCCAATGTGTATGCAGCACCACTTTCAAATGTCACCAGCCGCCACTGCTCTACTCCCACAGAGAAGACAAAAGCCTGTGACCCAACACAGAAACAAGAGGAACCAATTCAGCCACTCGAAAGAGACGCCCAAATGAGGAAGGGGAGGACCAAGTTGCAGGCCATCAAACTCCACCACAGAAGGCCCCAGGAAGACAGCCTCCACAGTCAGCAACCAGAGTGCAGAAGGCCCCGAACACCAAGGGGAGAAACCACACCATTCCCCTCAACAGCCAACAAGACCAAGAAGTCAACCATTCACATAAAGAAGCGGAAGATAGAAGGCCCAACCCAGCGGGCCCTCATGCCACACGTAAAGCATACCTAAGGGGCAGAAATCGAGGTCCAAGCAAAGCCTCCAACACCTACAGTAAAGACCAAATGCAGGGGAAGAGTGCACTGCTCCAGGAAACCACGATAACAGCTCCAGGAAAAAAACAAAGGCACCAGCCCCATTAAATATGCCAAGATCCATGAAATGGCAGAAACGCCATCCAAAGAACCCTCAAGTACTGACAGATAGACCCAGGGAAGCCAGATTCTGCAAACACTGCACAACCAGAAACAGACTGGCTACAGCAGGAACAACCAGGGGCACCAAACAGCCAGACAAAAAAGCCGGCCAAAGGCAGGCCCAGTAGTGCAAAACAGATGAACCACAAGGACCGCCAGGACACCGCCAACAGCTCTGGATCTCCCAGACCAGCCAAGTTACACTGTGCAACCGCCATGCTGGCAAACGCAACATCCCCAATGATCCGAAAGGAAGAGCCAGAAAGAAAAGTGGAGACAGAACCTCAGGAGCATCCCACCCCAGACGTAGCCCCAGCCATACCAAGGAAGAGACCCTCACCAGAGATGCAAGTAAGCGAAATGGGGAAAGGACAAACACCAGAACCAGAGTCCCACAACCCGACAAACTGTCCACAGGTCAAGCCAGAGGACACCGTACCGCAGTCCAAAAGGCCTGCACTATGGCAGACTCCAGAGAAGCCACCACAGACAAGCCCAACGAATGTACAGGACCAGGGAGAAATGTAGGAGGACAGGAGCTCCCAGCTCAAGCGAACCCACTGTACTTTCGACACCCCCCAAATGCACACAGCATACAGGAAAAGAATCCAACCCTGTGCCCTGAAAAAGAAGTACAGGGAAAAAAAAGTACAGAGCCATGGACCGGTTACCACCCTGGGAGAGGACAGAAGAGTCACCCACCAGAAAGTCCTTCAGCCTCGGCATCATCCACTCCAACAGGAACACCAGAAATACACCAGTGCCAGTGTAACCGATCACAGCGCCCACCAGTCCGAAGACCACTGAGAGACAAGAAGAGACCAGAACCCCAGGACCTGTCCAGACTTCAGGCAAGCCCCCAGTCCCCATCAGGAGCAGCACGCGCCTAATGCCACCACCACTGAAACCAGAGGAGACAGAGAGAAACTGATACAAGAAGACCCAGCACCAGCCAGCACCACAGAACCCAGAGGGCCTAAGATGACACCCATAGGTATGCCGGAAGACCAAGTGCACAAGGTGACCAAAGAGAGAGAGAGAAACCAGACGACTAGCTGGAGCAGGAGACACCGGCACAAGAGACAGAACCACAGCAGCAGCGCTACCTGAGCCAACAAGGACTGAACCGAAACCTGGAAGCCAACCAACCTCCTCCGGGACTGAGGAAGCAGACTCCAGCAAGTCTTAAACCTTGAACCGATGACCATCAATTCCGGGCAAGGCATCAAGGAAGACTGCACCCAAATGACCAAAAACCCACGCCCCAGCAGGAATTGCAACCATATGATCCACCAATTGGGATTACAGTAGGCTGCACCAACAGGATGCCAAATTAGGGAGGAACGCAAACACCCTCACCGTGATGAATAAACACACTCAGGCCCAGAACCACATAAACGGTCCTGGCGAAGATCTGACGCCGAAGGGGAGACCATAAAACCGGAAAAGAATCAATCCCTACGCAAAAAACGCAGGACTGCAGCGAGGGGATCTGTGGCCTGAACAAGTAGAAAGGCACCCATGAGACCCAAAGAGGACAGGCCACTTGAGACCTAGGGGTGTCGGCCATACCAGCACCCAAAAACCTCCAGACCCAAGAGAGGAACCAGAAACAGAAAAACATCAGTCGCTGGGGGAACAAGCACGCAGTTGAGCATGCAGCCAGCAGCCCCAATAACCTCGACCCATAGAACAAACAGAGCCCGGCACCACACTGAAAAAATATGTCAGAACCAGCCACCTGGAGGCAGAGCCCCCTCATGACAGACATGGACAAGAGGCTGACAGTGAAGCCCCCAACTGAATAAAAACAGCACACTCAGAAAATGGTGAAGCAGGAAGCAATACACCAAAGGCAGAGTGAAGGGCCATGAGAGTGGTGGATGGCATGAGGGCTGACATCCGCCCCAACCTAGCCAAGGACCACCCCACTGGCCAAGGCAATCAACCATTCACAAAAAAAAAGACAAGGCAACCACACCCCAATGAGTAAAAGAGTCCCAAAAGGAAATCATAACAAGGAATCACGCATACCAGAAATGCACAGATCCCCAGCTATAGAGAACTCACAGCTGCAACCAAAGCCCCAGGAGCCAAGGGCAAAGAGCGCATAAAGTGTGCCGATATGGCAGCAAGCAACCCCGCCAGCTGAATCCTCACCGACATCCAGATCAAAGGGAGGCACAGCAAATTGGTGAGCCTGAACAGAGCCCTAGGTGCATAGTGAGAGAAAAAAAGGCCCCAATCCCAAATGGGTCAAACCCTGCAGTATCCAAGGAACCAAGCAGAATAAGCAACCTTCCACTCTCCCAAGGAGAAAACCATAACCAAACCCTAAAAAAGGGCACAGCACACCGAGAAGGAGTAAAATACTGATAAGAAAGGGCAACTCCACCTATAGTTTCCGGTAAGGAAGTGAACTGAAAGACTACATGCATATGGCATAGAATACCACATATCACTTCTGCGCACCCTGAAGAAGTTGAGGGAGTCATCCGGATCCGAAGCTGAAGGATCCAAGCCCAAAAAACAGCCTAGGGTGAGGACACAAGAATCAGACCATCAAGACATAGGGGTCGTCCGAGCGAGCAAGTACGATGCGAGTGAACGCGAAATCGCCGACCGACTCGTTTCCAGGTCCGAACCGCTCCGTCCGACTCGTTCGCACTCGATTTGTGGCGCGCAATGGAGACGCTTTACGACCGAGCCAGTACGATGGACGCGTCGGACAGCCGGATCGAGTCGGAGCGTCCGGCTCGAAAAAGCTCCTGGAGCCAGACTTGGGGGGTCCGTGCCGGACCCCCCTGCACCCGTAGCCGTACGAGTCGAACACAGGGGGGACCCAAGGGTCCCCCCTAAACATGCATGTACTGTGCGAGTTGCACCGACGCGTACACACTGTAGGGGGTGCACTTGTTTGCGACGTACCCATTGAGTCACTGGGAGCCCATGTACGCATCGTACGACCGGCTCCCATTGACTTCAATGGGAGTCCGACCGAATCGAGTCCGGCAGCATGCGGCCGCATCGTACTCGCTCGGTCGGACTGCAGGAGTCCGGCTCGGTCGGAAATATCTCCGGATCCGGCTCGGTCGGAGAGTTTTCCGACCCAGATCGGAATCGGCCCCATAGTCTGGAGGCCACACGCAGCTGTAGCTCAAATCAAAGCTAGCAATCCATCCCAGACATAAGGGGCAACCTCCCCTCACCGGCACTCCAAGAAAAACGATGCAGACAGGACCCCATAACAAAATGAGAAAGTATTGTCCATTGTTTCTTCACTGATAAAATTTCCTTTAAATTCTGTATTCTCCTCTTTCCTTTTTCATTTCTTTTTCTTTTTTCTTTTCTTCGTAATATAATGCAGAAATGTACATGAAATATGGAACATCAGGAAGCATCCAGCATTCCCAGGTGGTCTCCCAACCATGTACCAACCAGGCCCTACCCTGCCTAACTTCTGAGAGCAGACAAGATCTGGTGCGATCAGGGTTGTATTGCCCGAGGCCCAGTGCCAATAATTAAAGCACCAACACCCATCCACGACATTGAGCATGTCCTAGCAGCAAAACACTGCACCGTAATGGCAAGAGTCAAGACCACAAACTCCAGGCCACAGCGACACAATCCAAATGGAGCCCCGTGTTGCTTCAACCCATCTACGTGGTATTTCCTTTGCGGGCTCGTGCGGCAACATAACACAAAAGTGGGGATGCCAGCAGAGGGGACCAGAGACCAACACAAACACCCAAAAAGGAACACAGAAAACCGGGCAACAAAAACCAGTTTCTACCATCCTTCAGAAGCAGGAAAGTGCCCAAAATGTGTCCTGCCCCTCCAGAGATGTTGACCCGGAAGTGGTACACTGACAAAATATCGACACCCAAAATATCCCCATAAAAAAATATAGTGACCAAAATATCGATGTCAAAAATATCTACATCCTATACTTATAATGGTAAATACAAAAATATTGAGAAAAAAATATCGGTCATAAATATATTTGTACAAAATATCGTTTTTTATATATATAAAATAAACTAATAAATATTAAATATATTAAAGAATAGTGTTGGATAGCCGAGGGGTAAAAATTACTATTCCCACTCCAGCCAATGCAACAGTAGGGAAAATTTTGGATAGCAGAAGGATAAAATGTACTACTCCCACTCCAGTCACTGCAACAGTAGGGAAAGTGTTGGATAGCGGAGGGGTATAAATGAGTATTCCCACTCCAGTAAGTGCAACAGTAGGGAAAGTTTTCGATAGCAGAGGGATAACATTTCCCATTGCCACTCCAGTCAGTGCAACAGTAGGAAAAGTGTTGGATAGCGGAGGGGTAAAAATTTGTATTCCCATTCCAGTGAGTGCAAAAGTAGGGAAAGTGTTGGATAGCGGAGGGATAACATTTACTATTACCACTCCAGACAGTGCATCTATAGGGAAAGTGTTGGATTGTCTAGGGGTAACATTTGCTATTCTCACTCCAGTCAGTTCAAAATGTTCAAAATTAAAAAGAAACAAAATATCAACAAAATAAAAATGTTTTTTAATTAAATAAAAAAATATATAAATAGGTTAAAAATTAAAATAACAATATATTTAATAAAAATAAAAAAACATATTATAATGCTAAATACATATCACAAATACCTACAAATATTATATTAAATAAAATAAATAATTTTCAAACAAATAAATATTTTTTTTAGAAATTATTTAACAAAAACATTAATTATTACATAAAGTTAGTCTATTTACTTCCTACCTTATAACACCACACAACTCACAACCCACATCGAAAAAAATGTATTTGCATAATTAACCTACTTAATTATCAATTATACAAATATTATTAATTAAAGAACAAATTAAAACACAAAATTTAATTAACTTCCCATCCTTTACACGTATATTCCCCACAACCCACACCTAAAATTAAACTGTATAAAATGTATTACACAATTAAAAGCAATCAATTAAATAACTAATAGGGTTTAGCAACTAATTATAAAGTAAGTAAAATTAATTTACTCCCCATCCTTCACCCCTATAAACCCAAAACCCCCACACAAAAAAATGTAAACAGTTACCCGAATGAATTATCAATGAATTCATTATTATGATTTATCAACTAATTATGAATTAATTAAAAATAAATTACTTCCCACTCTTTACCCCTAAAAATCCCACAACCCGCAACTAAAATTAACTACACACTTTCCATATGTAATTGTCAATTAATTAATATTAATTAACAACTAATCATTAATTAATTAAAAATAAATTACTTTCCACCCTTTACCCCTCTAAACCCCACAACCCACACCTAAAATGTACCCCAAAAAATTTAAAACACAATTAACATTATAAAATCTCAATTAAAGAAATATTAATAAATATAAAATATTCATTAATTTATTATAATTAAATTACTTCCCACCCTTTTCCCCTATAAACCCACAACCCGGTACGGAACTAAAAAACGCAAAATGTAACTAAAATAAAATTAATAACTTCTAAAAATTTAACACGTATTAAAAAACATAAACAATACTTATACAAAAAAAATCACATACATTTAAAATATATACTAAAATGCTTAACACTAATAAAAAAATCGATATTTTAAACTATATTTTTGCAAACGATATTAGTGACTTCTATATTTTTTAAATCGATATTTATTACCTTAAAGTCGATATTCTTGACCACGATATTCTTGCTGTCGATATTTCTGTGTGACGACATTTAAAACTCGATATTAGTGTAAATCGACATTTCCACCTCGATATTTGGACTGAATACCCCTGAAAGTGCAACACCAGCCACCGCAGGACCGCCAGACTCTGTCTGACGATTGCTGACAGTGATCCTTCCCTGCCATGCAGAAGGGAAACCTGGAAGACACCACCAAGCCAGGAGAAACACTGGCGGAGGCACCGCAACTGCCAGGGATCCATCCATTGAAGCCCCCCAGGCTCCGCCATGAAGAGAAAACATCGGAAGGTAAGTCTAATATGGAGACAAAAAAGAACAGGATGTGGAGGGGGTGAGGGGTGTTTTTATGTAGAAGTGGGAGGGGTCTATTGGAGGCAAAGGAGCCTCATTAGTTAAGAAGGAAGGCGAGGGATGGACGGGTGAGGTAATGTTTTAATGAATATATGTAAAATATTCTCAAAAAATTCTCCTTCATGAAGCGAGCCACCCGGCCACTCCACAACATTGTTGCAAGTGTATCACTCCTCAGGGCGGGCTTGCCCCGAGGAGATAAATAAACGGGCGAAAGACCGCTCAAGGTCTTTGCCCACGCTTCAATAATGTGTGTGTGTGTGTGTGACTCCTTTGGGGACAGGGGTAGGCTGCATGCACTCACGGGCCCACCTGCTACACTTCACTTATAATTTTTATGTGAACAAGTGCAAGGCTTATTGAAAAAAGCATTACCTCATGCAGTTTAAAAACCTAGTGTAAGTATTTCCAAATTATGCAATATGACTGTCATGTATTATCGCTATGGTAACACTCTTAAAGCAATTGCTGCTTTAGATTTAATATGCTTTGAATTGCTGCTTTTCAGAGTTTGAGTGAACAAACGAGGCAGTTGCCTGGTAACATTTCGCTAAATGCGGATTCATCATCTTCGGAGAAAAATCGAAAGCTGGAATAGCACTGGTGGTTACTTTGTCCTTATTGAGGCTGTTGATTGTGTTCTGATAAGTAGTTTTTAAGGCTGGGTTAAATACTATAGACATTATCAGAAGGAGAGGCACTAAGGCTAGATTTATGAACACTTTTGGCAGGTGCAAAATTATCAAAAGTAACGCAAACAGTGCAAAGTGGTTATTATTTTCTGTCACAAAGTCACCTAAAAGCAACGTAAAGCAGCGCTCCTTTACATCAACAGGATGTTCCATGGGTGGTACATTGGGGTTCCTAAACTGCCACCCATGGTTTTTGATGTAAATTCCCATCTACTAAATATAGTAGACGGGTTTCTCGCCCAGAAATGACCCCTCCTTCAGGCAGGTGCAAAGTAGGAGGAATATTTTTATTTCTCCGAACTTTGCATGTATGACATACAGTACAAACGTTTTAAAGTTAGTCTAAGCATAGTGTTTTGCACTGGAAACCTTATGTAGACTTACATAAACACACCTTGGCGGTATAACACAAAGGGGATATGCCTGGTGCTAGGCATACCAATTGTGGACCAACATTTGAGAAGAGACCAGCAGCACCATATCTTTGTATATGTGCTGCTGGTCGCCTCTCTCCATTTAACGCAAAGCAGGTGTCGCAATTTTGGTGGCTCTGGTTTGTTGTGCTTTATTACTTGAAATAATCGTTAATTTGCCCCTAAATGTTTTTTAAAATAATAATATTGACTATTTAACCATCATTCTCCACGAACTAAATGGTCAATAGGGTTTAATGTATGGCTTTAATGGCAGCTGCTATTGTAAGTGGGGGATATCAGTCCCTGTTATTAATTCCTTCCTCTTCTATTGCTTCCCTCATGTTTCTGCAGACCAAGGAAGGCAAGAGAATTGCAGGAGACACTGTACTGTCACCACACACACTCTCCTCTACCACCTGCTGGTCTATAGAGAACCACAACACGCAGTAGATCTCTCTCACGGTCCACAATGTCTGACAGAGCCGCTGCCAGCACTGTGGCTAATCTTCGCTCTCATTAAGAGCACAGAAGATAGTCTGGAGTTAGTGGGCTAATAGAGACGTTTTAATGTAGGAGCAAGGTGGGGTCCCCCTTTTAAGGGGTCCCCTGAGAAAGTTAACTTTCTCTCTATCTCACCTCTTGATATCTCTGCCTTCCCAACCCTTTGCCTAGTGTCATGTTGAGGGCTTTTAGAGCCACTAGAAAGACATATTTCAACCGTTTTTGTTTGTTCATATTTATTTCGTATCATGCCACCATGAACTAGCAGAAAATAGGTATAAAAATTCAAAGTTGATCCACATAGGAATATGCGTGGGGCCCCAAAAATCCTTAAAATTGGGAGGAGGGAAGAGAGAAATGGGTAAGGGTGGAAAGACTCCAGAAACAAAGAGCAATGTTTGACAGACATTGTATAGTGTGGAAGATGTGGCAGGATGCCAAGTTGCTCATTTGCAAAGCATTAAGATGGAAGAAGAAAGGCAAGTGGAAAAGGGCAGCATTAAAAACAAAGATATGTTTTCTGAAAATCTGTGAAGCTGCAGGACACCTGGGAGTTCTGGGGAATGTCAGGAAGTCTTTTTTATATGGTTCCTCTATCACTATTTTACGCATGCCTAGATTTATTTAACCCCTACGCTGCTAGGCCTTTCCCCCCCTGTGCTAAGCCTTTTTTTGGCTATTTGGGGTAGTTCACGCTTAGGCCCCTGTAACTTTCTGACCACATAAGCTATCCACGCCAAATGTGCGTCCTTTTCTTCCAACATCATGGGGATTCTAAAGGAATCCAGGGTTTGTGGATTCCTCTGGAGGGGACCCAGAAATTAGCAAAAATACAGCTACACTTTGTTTTTTTTGTTGGGAAAAATGGGAAAAAAGTGCTGCAAATGAAAGCGTCTGTTTTTTTTCCCTGCAAATGGTATCAACAAAGGGTTTGTGAGGCTGAAATCACCATTTTCCCAGCTTTCAGGGACTGACAGACTTTTGTCAGAAAACCAACATTTTTTACACAGTTTTGGCATTTTACTGGGACATAGCCTATTTTTGCTATTTTGTGTGCTTTCAACCTTCTTCCAGTTAAGGGTAGAAATGGGTATGAAAGCAATAATGGATCCTGGAAAACTATACATTTTAGACAAGTAGACACAATTCTGAATTCAGCAAGGGGTCATTTGTGTAGATCCTTCAAGGTTTCGTTATAGAAACTAACAGTTGAAAATAGGAAAAATCGAAAATGAGTTGAAAAAAATAGCCATTTGTGCCAACGTTTTCACCTGTACCTTCTTCTAATTATGACAGATGTTTTACAGCAATATACCGTTACATCCACTGGACCTTTCTGGTTGTGGGGACATATAGGACTTGTAGGTTCACCAAGAACCCGACGAACCCAGAGCCAATAACTGAGCAGCGTCTTGCAATTGTTTTTTATTATGTACCGGGTATATAGCAATTAATTTGGGAAAATATATACAGTGAAAAATCGGGATGAAAGACACCTATGTATTTCTGAAATTGGAACAAAATATAGAGTTTAGAAACAGAAGCTATTTGCACATTTCCGAAATTGTGAGTACCCATACTAGCATGAGAATTATAGGACATTTTTCAAAGTGACTTCTTTTTACACATTGTCTTTCATTTGGAAGGCAGAAATGCATCGAAACTCAATAGGTAATAACAGTTGCTCTACAATTCTGTGTTACCCTAAGTCTCCCAATAAAAATTGTACCTCACTTGTGTGGGTAGGCCTAGTGCCCGCAACAGGAAACAGCCCAAAACGCAACGTGGACACACTTTATTTTTACAGTGACAACTGACCCTTTTTTGCAAAGTGCCTAGCTGTAGATTTTGAACCCTAGCTCTGCCGGCACCTAGGGAAACCTAGCAAACCTACACACTTTTGAAAACTAGACACCCAGGGTAATCCAGGATGGGGTGACTTGTCTGGCTCTCACCAGGTTCTGTTACCCAGAATCCCTTGCAAACCTCAAACTTTGTAAAAAAAAACACATTTTCCTCACATTTCTGTGGTGCAAAGTTCTGGAATCTGCGTGGTGCCACAAAATTCCACCCACCCTGCATTCCCCAAAATCTTCAGAGAAAAATGATACCTCACTTGTGTGGGTAGACCTAGTGGCCGCGACAGGAAACTGCCCAAAATGCAACGTGGACACACCACATTTTCACAGTGAAAACTGACCCTTTTTTTGCAAATTGCCTAGCTGTAGAGTTTGAGCCCTAGCTCTGCCGGCACCTAGGGAAACCTAGCAAACCTATACATTTTTGAAAACTAGACACCCAGGGGAATCCAGGAAGGGGTGACTTGTCTGGCTCTCACCAGGTTCTGTTACCCAGAATCCCTTGCAAACCTCAAACTTTGTAAAAAAAAAACACATTTTCCCCACATTTCTGTGGTGGAAAGTTCTGGAGTCTGCGTGGATCCACAAAATTCCACCCACCCCGCATTCCCCAAAGTCTTCCAAGGAAAAATGGTACCTCACTTGTGTGGGTAGGCCTAGTGGCCGCGACAGGAAACTGCCCAAAATGCAACGTGGACACACCACATTTTCACAGTGAAAACTGACCCTTTTTTTGCAAATTGCCTAGCTGTAGATTTTGAGCCCTAGCTCTGCCGGCACCTAGGGAAACATAGCAACCCTATACATTTTTGAAAACTAGACACCCAGGGGAATCCAGGAAGGGGTGACTTGTCTGGCTCTCACCAGGTTCTGTTACCCAGAATCCCTTGCAAACCTCAAACTTTGTAAAAAGAAAACACATTTTCCCCACATTTCTGTGGTGGAAAGTTCTGGAGTCTGCGTGGATCCACAAAATTCCACCCACCCCGCATTCCCCAAAGTCTTACGAGAAAAATGATACCTCACTTGTGTGGGTAGGCCTAGTGGCCGCGCCAGGAAACGGCCCAAAATGCAACGTGGGCACACCACATTTTCACAGTGAAAACTGACCCTTTTTTTGCTAAGTACCTAGCTGTAGATTTTGAACCCTAGCTCTACCGGCACCTAGGGAAACCTAGCAAACCTATGCATTTTTACAAAGTAGACACCCAGGGGAATCCAGTATGGAGTGACTTGTCTCGCTCTCCCCAGGTTCTGTTACCCAGAATCCCTTGCAAACCTCAAACTTTGTAAAAAAAAACACATTTTCCCAACATTTCTGTGGTGGAAAGTTCTGGAGTCTGCGTGGATCCACAAAATTCCACCCACCCCGCATTCCCCAAAGTCTTCCAAGAAAAATGATACCTCACTTGTGTGGGTAGGCCTAGTGGCCGCGCCAGGAAACGGCCCAAAATGCAACGTGGGCACACCACATTTTCACAGTGAAAACTGACCCTTTTTTTGCTAAGTACCTAGCTGTAGATTTTGAACCCTAGCTCTACCGGCACCTAGGGAAACCTAGCAAACCTATGCATTTTTACAAAGTAGACACCCAGGGGAATCCAGTATGGAGTGACTTGTCTCGCTCTCACCATGTTCTGTAACCCAGAATCCCTTGCAAACCTCAAACTTTGTCAAATAAAAAACATTTTCCTCACATTTCTGGGGTGGCAAGATCTGGAATCTGCGTGGATCCACAAAATTCCATGTACCCCGCATTACCCAAATTCTTCTGAGAAAAATGATACCTCACTTGTGTGGGTAGGCCTAGTGGCCACGACAGGAAACGGCCCAAAATGCAACGTGGACACACCACATTTTCACAGTGAAAACTGACCCGTTTTTTGCAAAGTGCCTAGCTGTAGATTTTGAGCCCTAGCTCTGCCGGCACCTAGTGAATCCTAGCAAGCCTATACATTTTTTAAAACTAGACACCCAGGGGAATGCAGGATGGGGTGACTTGTCTGGCTCTCACCAGGTTCTGTTACCCAGAATCCCTTGCAAACCTCAAACTTTGTCAAACAAACCACATTTTCCTCACATTTCTGTGATGGAAAGTTCTGGAATCTGCGTGGAGCCACAAAATTCTACCCACCTCACATTTGCCAAAGTCTTCCGAGAAAAATGGTACCTCACTTGTGTGGGTAGGCCTAGTGCCCGCGACAGGAAACAGCCCAAAACACAACGTGGACACACCACATTTTCACAGTGAAAACGGACCCTTTTTTTGCAAAGTGCCTAGCTGTAGATTTTGAACCCTAGCTCTGCGGGCACCTAGGGAAACCTAGCAAACCTATACATTTTTGAAAACTAGACACCCGGGCGAGTCTAGCGAGTATGGCTTGCGTGGGTCCCCCAACGTTTTCCTACCCAGAATCCCCTGCAAACCTCAAATTTAGCCTAAAAAATCACTTTTTTCTCAGAATTCTGTGTGGGAAAGTTCTGGAATCTGCGTGGATCCACAAATTTCCTACCTCTCAGCGTTCCCCCAGGTCTCCCGATAACAATGGTACCTCACTTGCGTGGGTGGGTCAAGTACCTGCGACAGGCAAGGGCCCAAAACATATTGAGGAGACTTCAAAATGACCTATCACAAAACAACCTGATTTTGCAAGGGGGGTCACCTGGGTTTTTGGCCCCGGGCTCAGCGGCCATCTTGGGAAACCTTCCAAACCCACACATTTCTGAAAGCTAGACACCCGGGGGAGTCCAGTGAGGTAGGGCTTGCATGGGTCCCCCAACGTTTTCCTATCCAGAATCCCCTGAAAACCTCAAATTTGGCTGAAAAAAATCACTTTTTTCTTAAATTTCTGGTTGGGAAAGTTCTGGAATCTGCGTGGATCCATAAATTTCCTACCACCCAGCGTTCCCCCATGTCTCCCAATAAAAATGGTACTTCACTCGCATGGTTGGGTCAAGTACCTGCGACAGGCAAGGGCCCAAAACGTATTGAGGAGACATCAAAATGACCTATCACAAAACAACCTGGTTTTGCAAGGGGGGTCACCTGGGTTTTTGGCCCCGGGCTCGGCAGCCATCTTGGGAAACCTACCAAACCCACAAACGTCTGAATTCTAGACACCCGGGGGAATACAGCGAGGTATGGCTTACGTGGGTCCCCCAACGTTTTCCTACCCAGAATCCCCTGCAAACCTCAAATTTAGCTGAATAAATCACTTTTTTCTCAAATTTCTGTGTGGGAAAATCCTGGAATCTGCGTGGATCAACAAATTTCCTACCACCCAGCATTCCCCCAGGTCTCCCGATAAAAATGGTACCTCACTCGCGTGGGTGGGTCAAGTACCCGCGACAGGCAAGGGCCCAAAACATATTGAGGAGACATCAAAATGACCTATCACAAAACAACCTGGTTTTGCAAGGGGGGTCACCTGGGTTTTTGGCCCTGGGCTCGGCGGCCATCTTGGGAAACCTACCAAACTCACAAATTTCTGAATACTAGACACCCGGGGGAGTCCAGTGAGGTATAGCTTGCGCGGGTCTCCCAACGTTTTCCTACCCAGAATCCCCTGCAAACCTCAAATTTAGCTGAAAAAAACACATTTTCCACATATTTTTGTGTGGAATCACCGTGCCGGCACAAATGTCCTACCCCACAGGGTTCTCCTTAGTCTCCCAAGTACCTCACTAGGTGCCGGCAGAGCTAGGGTTCAAAATCTACAGCTAGGCACTTTGCAAAAAAAGGGTCAGTTCTCACTGTGAAAATGTGGTGTGTCCACGTTGCGTTTTCGGCCGTTTCCTGTCACGGGCACAAGGCCTTCCCACACAAGTGAGGTGCCATTTTTCCCGGAAGACTTTGGGAAATGTGGGGTGGGTGGAATGTTGTGGATCCACGCACATCCCAGAACTTTCCATCACAGAAATGTGAGGAAAATGTGTTTTTTTAACTAAGTTTGCGGTTTGCAAGGGATTCTGGGTAACAGAACCTGGTGAGAGGCACACAAGTCACCCCATCCTGGATTCCCCTTGGTGTCTAGTTTTCAAAAATGTACAGGTTTGCTATGTTTTCCTATGTGCCGGCTGCACTAGGCCTCCAAATCCACAGGTAGGCACATTGCTAAAAACAAGTCTGTGCCTAGTGGGCTTTCTGCCCCAATGGGGGGCAGATCAGGCGCCACTGCCCCCATCCACCCCCAGGGGGGGCAGAAAAACTGTGGCATTTTTTTGGGGAGGTGTGGGCATTGGCATGCCCATTCTGGGCTGACCTCACCCCTGAATTTAAAAAAAAAAAATCCTGAGGCCTAGTGGCCTTTCTGCCCCCCCGGGGGCCGATAAGGGGCTATTGCCCCAATATGCCTCCGGGGGGGGCAGAAAGACTGTGGTAATTGTACATCATAAAAAAAAGAAAAAAATCCCTGGTGCCTAGTGGGTTTTCTGCCCCCCCGGGGGCAGATCATGGGCTACTGCCCCCATCTGCCCCTGGGGGGGGCAAAAAGACTGTTGCTCTTTTTTTGGGGGGGTGGGGCCATTGACCTGCCCATCTTGGGCAGCCCCCACCCCTAAATCAAGTGTAAAAAAAATCCCTGGCTTCTAGTGGGCTTTCTGCCCCCCGGGGGTCTGATTGGGGGCTACTGCCTCCGTCTTCCCCCCTTGGGGGGCAGAAAGACTGGAATTTCTCTGGGGGATGGGTAGGTGGGGGCATTGTCATGCCCATTTTGGGCAGCCCCCACCCCTACCTTACTAAAAAAACAAATCCCTGGTTTCTAGTGGGCTTTCTGCCCCCCCCGGGGGCAGACTGGGAGCTACTGCCCCCATATGCCCCCCAGGGGGGCAGAAAGACTGGAATTTATCTGGGGGGCATTGTCATGTCCATTTTGGGCATGCCCCACCCCTACATAATTTTTTTTTAAATCCCTTGTTTCTAGTGGGCTTTCTGCCCCCCCGGGGTGGTAGATTGGGGGCTACTGCCCCCATCTGCCCCCTAGGGGGGGGCAGAAAGACTGTAGTGGCCAAAAGTAATTGGGGGAGCAAAGGCCCTTGCCCAAGGGGCCGCTCCCCCCTCCCTGGTGTCTAGTGGGTGGATCCCCAAGCAGGGATCCACTAGGGATGTATACCATTGGAAATGGGAGATTCTCCCCTTTCCAATGATACCTCTCCCATCTTTCTACGTGCTCAGGGGGCTGAGATAGCCCCCTGAGCACGTAGAAAGTGAAACTGAAATGAGCCTATTGGCTCATTTTAGTTTCGGTTTCTGTGCAATGAAGTCAGCGCGATGTGCGCGCTGATCTTCATTGCACAGAAACAACAGAGACAGCCTCGGGAGCTGGGAAAGCCCTTCCCCAGCTCCTGAGGCAGTCAGGGGGAAAAGGAAATCCCTCTGGTGCCCGCACCAGAGGGATTTCCCCTGCCATGTGCGAGGACGGCCGGGAGCCGTCCTGCGCACACGAGCACCGTGGCACAGGACGGCTCCCGGCCGTCCTGCGCATGGAAGGGGTTAATCAGTGTATGAATGAGGTTTAATCACGAGACACATAAACAACATAAACTCGCAGAACATGGAGGTATAAATAACAGAGAGTTTTCCACCTCTGGGTACCAAGTGAAGGCAAAGGTAGTCCAAACATTACTCTTTTATAGTTCAGACAAGACCTTGACCTCAGCTCCAGTAGCAGAGGACTGCTTGCCATAGTTAGTGATTCCAGCCTCCTTGACGGGAATCTCTATGTAATCAATGCAGTCACCCATGTGCTAATGCAGAATGGGCAGAGGAGAATGCCAAGAGGGCTACATGTTTATTTTACATTGCTTCATATTCTTTTTAGGTTTCTCCTAGGCAGCGCATGCGCATGTCTCTTCGAGACATGCTGAATCTACTGTATGGGCTTTGGGCTCACCCCTTACTTTTTGTTGGTTCCTTTCTGTGCCTTTCTAAATCCGGTTCTTTTCTGTGATGAATCAGTCACTTTTGTCCCTCCTTTTGTGTTTTGGTTCATGCCCATGGCGACTGGCCATCTTACATGTCTTATTACTCCAAGGGGCATTCAGGATACTTTCGCCGGACTATTTTCTAGTTTGCTTTGCCTCTGGATTTTGGTTTGTCAATTTTTAAGGGTGGAGAAAACACCCACACTTAAGCCAACGCAATTTTTGCCATGCCATCCCCTTCGCCCCTCTGCACTTTTGCTCCTATCACTGCTGCTCTCAGTGCAGAGGTCGCTTCCTGCTCCCACTCATCATTCCCCACATACCTCCGAAGTGGTACATGTTGGCCGCCATGTCTGCTGGGCTCCAGGACTAGGAAGGGTCTCAGGACCGTGTCAACCACAGCAAAAATCCCGTCCACTTTGGGAATGGCGGTTAATCATTCCCAACCCTCCCTGGGAGGGGGATGGGCTTGGTAGTTTCGGCAATGAAGCTGGGAATTTCTTGTCCGAGCCTCCTTTTAGGCCGTGCTTGTGACCCAACCCCACCTTCTTGATTGTGCCCTTTGAACCCAAGCTTACGGTCACCCACTGGCCATTTTTTTCATTGGCGCAAGAGTGCGCCCCATTGCTGCAATGCCCTTTTGTCTGCCGCCCAAGGGGGGTAGCAGCCCTCCCTCTAGGGTCGGCTGCACCTCCCTGTCAGCGGTAAAATAACGTTATTATGACATTCACTTGAGGGGTCTGCATCAGCGTGCTCCGGTTCCCTGTGCCTTTATTCTCTGGGATTTTCAGGTGTTTTTGTTCTATGCTTGCGCAGTTGCTCACAGCTTTCCGCAGGCCTAAAAATACAAATTTTGTCACCACGATAGGCATTTTTGATAGAATGCAAATATAATCCTCTTAATCGCATGCCCGTAACGTACATCTCCCATCTGCCCTAAAGCAGATGTGTGCTTTTACGACACTGCTTTGCAAGCTGCGTGTAGGATTTGACTTGATACAAAAGAGGAGGAATTTCATTGCCCAGAGGCAGATCTGGTGGTCATAGACTGTTCCTTCTGTTAAATAAGGCAGATTAGAGAGAAGTGTTTAAATGACATTGCTTACAGAGTTTATATTTCATGTGAAGACTGTCATGAAATGCTAGAAAATGATGTATTGGATTCTGAATGTGATGCATTCTGCGCATGCAGAGCCTTTTAGTAACATTACACATTTCATATTAGCCAGGAATGCATAAACAAGCAGAACGGACTGAATAATTTCCTGGCTGCGTGGCTCCATTTAGAAAATTTTAAAAATCTGTGCTGGCTCAAGCCCTTGCTCTCCAAAGACAGTCACAGGCAGTAGCTCATCCTTCTTCCCTGAACTGATTCCAGCTCCTTCCTGAGCCAGGCAAAAGTTCAGAAATAACTGTCCGCATCAAGATGCGGTCACTGGTTCAGTCTGATCTTAAGAGCTCTGTTAGCGGCCTTCGAGGCACACTTCACTAGTTGTTTTTGGGTGTCAAAGTGTCACGAATAAGGTCAAACCTTTACCCAGAATGTATTAGCCTGTAAAAATGCCAACTGTTATTAGGTAATACTAACAGAACATGTGCTGCATTGTGCTGCATAATTTGCCTTTTCTTTGGGCATAATTTAGTCAAACCTAGTGCATAATTTGCTCTTCCTCAATGCATATTTTCAGTGGCCCTGCTCTTACGTTATCTAAATGCCAACTCTGGGGCACGCCCCATTTTAAATGCCACAGTCCTGTCACTGTACCACCTGTTATGCACTCCTGAGCTACATCACCATTGGGCAGTGGGACTTAAGTGACTGTGAAATGTGACCAATTGATACCTCGGAGGCTAAACCCCTCCTTAAAAGAGCAAGCTCCTTACACCGTGTAACCCCATGCTCAACCCACTGTGTACCATAAGGTCCTGGCACAATGGCTCTGTATACCCTGCATTATTTATAATACATGTCCATGAGCCCCAAGTCTGCTGGGGTTGATGAAAAGCAACTCTGACAGCACCGAACAATGACAACATATAGTAGATCTCCTATTGTCCCCTGCTCAGGAGAGATTACTGGAAGCCATGCTGTTCTCCCTGGCCCTAGAAATTGAATTAGAAGTCATCCTAGTCTCCCCTGCCCAGGAGAGAGTAGTGGAAACTCGCTGGATTACACTCTGCAAGAATGTTTTGAAAGCCATCTTAGTCTCCCCTTTCCCTATGATATAGTCCTAGAAGCCACAATACCCTCGTATTTATCCTCGCATTCACCTGTTACTTTCTATTCACCAGAATGAGACACTCCCAAACCAAAAACCAGTTTCAATGGTTTGCTTTTTGACGTTGCTGCAGAAAATTATGTTTTGACTTCTGTATATGAAATCTGGCCAACGTGAATAGCTCACTTCCTCTATATAGGAAGTAGGGAAGGGGCACACACCTCATGCAGCATCAGGATTATAGTGTTAATGTCTGTTCAAATATTTCTGAACTAGTGAAATCTTCTATCCAAACAAATTTGCTTTATATTTTCAATAAGGATTTTTTTATAATCTTTCTCCAAAAGGTGTGCTTGTCTGTGTTTGAGCTAGGTGGTGAAATGTCTCTGGTTAGCACTGCCAACAACCCTGTCACACTCTCAACAACCCTGTCAACTTTGCCTCACACTCCCACCGCCACCTCTCATCTCTCCCTCACACTCCCACTGACCCTGTCACCTCTCACCAACAATCTCAATGCCCCCTCTCGTCTCTCCCTTCCACTTCCACCAACCCTGTCATCTCTCCCCCACTGCCCCTCTCATCTCTCCCTCACACTCCCACTACCCCCTCTCATCTCACACTCCCCTGCCACCTCTCATCCCTCCTCACCCTCCCTGTCTTCTCTCTGTACTGCCTGCTCACACATGCTACCTTCCTGTACCTCCTCACGCTGTGCACCCATCCACCTTTTGCTCTCCCTGGGTGCCCCTTCCACTCATCTCGGTGATGCTCTCACTTATACTCAGAAACTGGAAGATGGTCACAGCCCATCTCTTTCCTTGCTCTCTCTGTTTGCTCACATGCCTCTCTCGGGCCAGTGCCAATCCTTGGTGCTTCGCCGTCAGCTGGTGCGTGGTCATTGCCTCTATGAACACCTGCCTACCTTTGAGGTTAGTAAGGTTTCTATGGGAAGAGCAACCAGTCCCTCTCTCTCTCTCATACTCTCTCTCTCACCCCTCTCTCTCTCTGTCTTTCACCAACTCTTCCCACTGACCTTTCTTTTGAAGTAGCTACTGTTAGGTGGTTTGGTATTTTCTAAGAATGTATGATGGGTTTCCGCATGCGCTTAGCACGCATACCTTCCGAATGCCATCATTATAACAAATGCGTTTTTAGCATGCATTCGTTCAGCACGCAAGTTGTTATAACGACTTGCCTTAGGGGGGGGCGCTATATTTTTGAATAGTTTAATTTACCATTCTAACTCCAGTCTGCGCAATAGTAGGGAAAGTGTTGGACTTTAAATCCAACACCATTCCACCAATTACCACTTTTCTTTATCAGTAAAAAGCCTGGCAAGCCTAATTTTAAAAAGGTGAGGTATCCTTTGTGGCAAGATCATCTGATTTTGAAACAGTATATGATGAGTAACATGATATGATATGTAGTTTATTCATGTGGACTGATCTTGCAGTTGGTCGATGGTACACAGATAGACTCATTTAACTGCAAATTGAGGGGACATATGCATTAATGTTTGGCACATTCTGTCTTTTTTACCCCGTTGGTGATGCTTACTGTTGGACTTTGGCCATTCTACAGGGTCATGCCCTAACTTTCTGCCTTCAACCTGATGTTTTCTGAACCCGTTTTTGTTGGCTTTTAGGACTCTGTGCACTTTACCACTACTATCCAATGCTAAAGGGCTTGTGTTTGCTCCTTTAAACATGGTAGAAATTGGCTTACAGCCAATTGGCACATTTACATATAAGCACTAGTAAAGTGATACTACATATACTTAAGGGCCTGTATATTAAATGCTACTAGTGGGCCTCCAGCCTTGATTGTGCCACATACTTAAGTAGCATTTTAAACATGTCTCAGGACTGCCATTGCAGCCTGTGTGTGCAGTTTTAAGCTACCATTTCGACCTGCCAGAATATACCTCTTGCCAGACCCAAATCTCCCTTTGTAATACATATGCCACCTTCAGGTTAGACACTACACAGTCCAGAAGGCAGGGCGCAGTGTATTTAAAATGTTGCACATGTACTTTCAAGTTTTACACGTCCTGGTAGTGATAAACTCCTAAATTCGTTTTTCACTTCTGTGAGGCCAACCTCTCCCTTAGGATAACAGTGGCTTCGCTTGTTATATTTAATAAGTGGTATCTTTCAATTTGGAGCAGATAGGAACATTGAGTTTGGCATCTATGGATTTGTAATTTATAACCCTATATATTGGTAAAGTCAGATTTTAAGCCAAAATTCTGGAAATGTGACTTTTATTAAGTTGACATTTACTTATCCTAATTGTTGCCTGTAGCTTGTATCCTGAGTCACATGACAAGATGGTTGATTTTTGTGTATTGGTCTTTGTGTATTGCTCTGGAACAGTGAGACAAAGGGGGTGGAATAGATGTTGGCACTTGCACATCAAAAAGCCTCTGCCTGAGCACATTCACAAAGGTTTTGACACTAGTCTTTTGTGTCCCTGGACAAGCTGGGGCCAGGGCAGGGTGGCAGGACATTCCAAACACCCCTGGGGGTGGAAACCTTCTGACCCTTGTCCTACTTCAAAGTGGGCACCAGGTATGAATATTGGACCATCAGGCCCAACTCTTCCGTACAGATCTGGACCAGTGGAAGACTCAAAAGAAGGACTGCTGTGCTGCTCTCCTGAAAGAAAGGCTGCTACGCAGCTGTCCTGCTGCCCTGCTGTCCTGCTGCCCCACTGCCTTTGTAATAAGAACTGTACCTGCATCTTGAACCCAGGACCACCAAGGGCTAGTTGGCTGGACTCTTGCGCTCCCCACAGCCCCGCCCACTGCCGCTTCCCACCTTTCCCGCCTCCCAGCTGCTCTTTCCCTCCCCCTCCCCTATTTAATGGCGGCCACTGCGCAGAGGATCGAGCGAGAGCCCTGACCTCCTTGGCCTTGGATCAACTCTCCCTCCCCGCAGCACTGCCTGGCCGTCTCCGCCGCTGACTGAGGTGAGCAGGGTTTGAGACCGCTCTCGACCCGCTCTCGGTGTCTGCCCTGGTTCCTTGCTTTGGTGCTTGGTTCTTGCTGTTGAAGCCCACTGCCTTTCTTTTTCTTTGCCCTCATCTTATCTCTCTTTACCCTCTTGCTATTGCCTAATTTCTCTTGTTCTGCCTCTCTCCTCTTGCACTCCCCACGGCCACGCCCACTGCCGCTTCCCGCCTTTCCCGCCTCCCAGCTGCGCTTTCCATCCCCCTCCCCTATTTAATGGCGGCCGCTGCGCAGAGGATCAAGCGAGTGCCCTGACCTCCTTGGCCTGGGACCCGCTCTAGCTCCCCGCAGCACTGCCTGCCCGTCTCAGCTGCTGACTGAGGTGAGCAGGGTTCGAGACCGCTCTCGACCCGCTCTCGGTGTCTGCCCTGGTTCCTTGCCTTGGTGCTTGGTTCTTGCTGTTGAAGCCCACTGCCTTTCTTTTTATTTTTCATGCCCTCATCTTATCTCTCTTTACCCTCTTTCTTCTTGCTATTGCCTAATTTCTCTTGTTCTGCTTCTCTCCTCTTGCGCTCCCCACGGCCCGACCACTGCCGCTTCCCACCTTTCCTGCCTCCCAGCTGCGCTTTCCCTCCCCTATTTAATGGCGGCTGCTGTGCAGAGGATCGAGCGAGTGCCCTGGCCTCCTTGGCCTGGGACCCGCTCTCCCTCCCCGCAGCACCACCTGGCCGTCTCTGACGCTGACTGAGGTGAGCAGGGTTCGAGACCGCTCTCGACCCGCTCTCGGTGTCTGCCCTGGGTCCTTGCCTTGGTGCTTGGTTCTTGCTGTTGAAGCCCACTGCCTTTCTTTTTATTTTTCTTTGCCCTCATCTTATCTCTCTTTACCCTCTTTCTTCTTGCTATTGCCTAATTTCTCTTGTTCTGCCTCTCTCCTCTTGCGCTCCCCACGGCCCGCCCACTGCCGCTTCCCGCCTCCCAGCTGCGTTTTCCCTCCCCCCTCCCCTATTTGATGGCGGCTGTGCTGCTGGTGCGCCAAAGGCAAGCCCGTCCGCGACCCGACCACGACCAGCGACTCAGCCGCCCTCCACGCACTCAACCCTGGAAGAAACAGCAACGGCCAACTGTCCATGCTGAGCACGGCCCACGGCCAGAGATCCTGCCGCCACTGCCGCCAGACCTTCACCACCGCCCCGGCCGCCAACACCGCCGATGCCCTAAGATGCATCCTCCTCAACGTGCGCTCTGTGCACAGACACGCCGTGGAGATATGGAACCTCCTGGACATCCTACCACCCGACGTCGCCTTCTTTACAGAAACCTGGACCAACGCCTCCTCCGCCCTGGACATCGCCATCGTCATCCCAGACGGATACAAGATCCAGAGGAAGGACCGCCCCAACCACCCTGGAGGAGGCCTTGCCATCGCGCACAAAAACTCCCTCTGCCTCTCCACCTCCAGCGACACCTTCCCCGCTGCCGAACACCTGCATTTCCAGGTCCAGACCAGCCCCAACTCCACACTCCGTGGCACCCTCGCCTACAGACCCCCCAGCCCATAGGCCCTCTTCACCGACACCATCACCAACCTCATCGCACCCCACGCCATCGCCGCAATGGACTACATACTCATCGGAGACCTGAACTTCCACCTTGACAACCTTAGCGACCCCATCTCCACCACCCTCCGGGACAACCTCACCAAGATTGGACTGAACCAACTCGTCACCACACCGGCCCACAAGGCAGAACACACCCTCGACCCCATCTTCGCAGGAGGAAACAGCATCCACTTCAGTCACATCACGCAACCCCCGTGGACCGACCACCACTGCGTACACTTCTTCATCGATAAACCCAAGCCACCCAAACCCGCTCCGCACCCCCGCAAAGGAACTGGAGCAGAGTCACCGAGGAGCAGCTCAACTCCACCCTCAACCACAACACCCCCACCACCGCAACCGACGCCAACCTCGCGGACAGGGAATTCCACACTTGGATCTCCAACTGCACAGACAAGCTCGCCCTGCTACGCAACCCCGACAAACAGCGCTCCAGGAAAGCCGCCTGGTTCACCACCGAACTCCAAGAAGCCAGATGCACCTGCAGGCGCCTGAGAAGAACTGGAGAAACAGTAAGACACCTGGAAACTACACCACTTACAAGGACACCTTGACTGACTACCGCCAACAAATCAGAACCACCAAAAGGACCTTCATCCACATCAAAATCCTCGCCAACTCCAGCAACTCCAAGGAACTTTTCAGTGTCATCCAGGAACTCACCAATCCCCACAGCGAAGCCACAGACATCACCCCATCCCAAGATCTCTGCGACAAACTTGGATCCTACTTCCACCTGAAGATCAAAAACCTCTACGACAACTTCGTCGACCATACGCCCGACTCCGCAGCCGGCCCGCCCTCCAGCCACACCAACCTGCCCACCATCTCCTCCTGGACACCCATCACAGCTGAAGAGACTGCCTCGACCATGAACAGCATCCACTCAGGGGCCCCCACCAACCCCTGCCCACCACACATCTACCACAGAGCCACCACCGCCATCTCACCCAAACTACTACGCACCATTCACACCACCTTTGAAAACGGCACCTTCCCAGATGATTGGAAACGCGCAGAAGTCAGGCCCCTGGTCAAGAAGCCCTCAGCCGACCCCACGGACCTCAAGAACATCGCACACTCACAGCCAGACTACGCGACACCGGCATACAAGGAACCGCCCTCGACTGGATCCGATCATTCCTCACCGGCAGAAGCCAAAGGATCAGACTGCCGCCGTTCCTCTCTGATCCCACGGAGATCACCTGCGGAGTCCCACAGGGGTCATCTCTCAGCCCGACCCTCTTCAACATCTACATGGCCCCCCTCGCCACCATCGTCCGACAACATGGCCTCAGCATTGTATCCTACGCGGACGACACCCAGCTCATCATCTCCCTCACCAAGGACCCCACCACCGCTAGACTCAATTTCCAGAACGGAATGCAGGACGTCGCAGCCTGGATGACCAACAGCTGCCTAAAGCTCAACTCTGACAAGACAGAAGTCCTCGTCCTCAGAACCACCCCTTCAGCATGGGACAACACCTGGTGGCCCACTGCCCTCGGCAGGCCACCGACCCCCACGGACCACGCCACAAACCTCGGAATCGTACTCGACTCATCCCTCTCCATGAACCGACAAGTCAATGCTGTCGCCTCCAGCTGCTTCAACACCCTCCGCATCCTCCGTAAGATGTTCAAATGGACCCCCCCATCAAGGAAGACAGTCACCCATGCACTCATCACCAGCAGTTGGACTATGTAAACGCACTCTATGCCAGCATAAACAAGTCCCTACTCTGCAGACTCCAGACGATACAGAACACCGCCGCCAGACTCGTCCTTGGCATCACTCGACACGAGCACATAAGCCAACACCTACGGAAGCTCCACTGGCTCCCCGTGGAGAAGGGAGTCACTTTCAAGATCCTCACCCACGCCTACAAGTGCCTACACAACACCGGACCCAAATACCTCAACGACAGAGTCATCTTCCACGTACCCAAGAAAAACCTCCGATCAGCCAACCTTGCCCTCGCCAAAATCCCTTGCATCCACAAAGCCAAAGCAAGAGGAAGATCCTTCTCCTACATCGCGGCCAAGACCTGGAACGAGCTCCCGACAGACATCAGACTCGCCCCCTCCCTGAACACCTTCAGGATGGCGCTCAAGATCTGGCTCTTCGACTGAACAGCTCTGCGGACCGCCCCCCCCCCCTCAGTGCCTTAAGACCCACATGGGTGAGTAGCGTGCTTACAATTCCCTGATTGATTGATTGATCAAGGCCTCTGGGACAGAAAAAGCTCCAGCTCTGTTGAATCCTGCACCTGGACTCTTCCTGCTATGTGTCCTAACTCCCTAAGTGGTGTCCCTCCAGTCCTGAAACCTTGAAAGTGGGGATACCTGTGCCTTGCCACCCTAACTGTGGTCTTCACCAAATCTTGTGCGTAGCCCGCAAAGCCGCCACACACAGCTACGAGATTAATCGGAACCGACGCCGAGTGACACTGACCCTGCAGAACCACGCCGCACAGCTGCCAGACTCAAAGGAATGCATGCTGAGAGACACAAAGCCTTGCCCAGCCTCGCCACCCAGCTGCCAGCCCATTGGAACCAACTTGACTAAATGAGAAGACTTGAGAAGCTTGCTGCACAGTTTCACTGGAACCGTCGCAGCATGACGCAACCCAATGCTGGACCTTACATCACAAACCTTGCAGCTCCTCTGAACCGATGCACAGACCACATGCCAAGATTTAAGGTATGTTGTTCAGTGGGCCTTACTTGGTCCCTGTATTCGGCTTGCACTCCATCGCATTTGACCTACACCCGTGACTTTTTCATGTTCAGGCACAACCAGATACCTCCAGTTTCCCCTTTATGCTCTGCTGCACAGTTTGTACCTAAGTTTTTAAAACTGCATATCTCCAGTTTTACTGATTGGATTTTTGTCATTTTGGTAAGTGGGTGGACTCTTGTGGAATCGTCTACATGTAAATACCTAGAACCTGGAAAAGCTTGGCACTTTCTGAGCTCGTTTAACCACTTTTAATTCCAAATGGAATTTTGACCCTATTCCATATTAGTTATAGGATATTTTGTGATGTTTCACTACAAATTATATGCTGCATTGTATTTGTCCGTGTTTATCTTTTGTGTGGTGGTACCATTCTGAAAGTGACTGTAGATTTCAAGTCTGCCAACTGTACAATTTTGAGTGTATGATACATTTTGTTTACAAAAGATTTTGTTGAGCTAACTATTCAAACAAGTGAATGAAAAATGCTGTCATTTGAAATTCTCGTTTGGGGTTGATGGAGCAACACCGCCATAAGGAGAATATTTGGGATGTGAAAATGCTTCATTATGGGTTGGTCTGAACTTTACAAGCAATATTGGCCGTGACTTACACATCACCTTTACCCAATTTGCAGTTATTTATAAATCTCATTTTGAGAAAAATTCACTCAGTGACCTTTTGGCCAAAGTAATTACCACGCTCTACTAAAATCCTCTCCTACCCCTAAAGCCATTGGCACTAAAGCTTACCCGAACAACGTCATGAGTTGTACACCAGGAATTATAAATAAATAGCCTCCATTGCGGCTTTTTTTAGAGCCGAACCTCCTCATCTTTCTTCTGAGAAGTGTGACTGCTTTGGTCTGGAAGCAGACATCGTTGGCTGATTATCTGAGGTACTGTAATTACTTTTCTAAAAGTGCACCGCTGACGAATGAATCATCCTCTCTCACCGCATCCTAGAGAGTGTTTCCATTGCGAGGCTTGTGACTCACTGTTTTGCGAAGGGGCAGCGGCTGCCAGAGACTAGTTTACATCCAGTGTCGGACTGGCCTATGGGGCAATCAGGTAGTGGTAGGGGCTTTTCCGTGAGGCCAGTGTGTGGGCCGGTGTGTTGGCTGTCTCTGGGCCTGTTTTATGGTCTGGTGGACCGATTTTTTCACTTGATTTCCCAGTATATTCCCATAAGCATTGCCTGAAGCACACTTCCATACCTTGTAAAACGTCTATATCTCGTGTCCTTTACAAGTTCAAAATTGCCCGTTTGCAAATGTGTGACACTTTTTAGCTATGTGCTTCACTTTAGTGGACACTTTTATTTTGGAGCCCAGGACTATTTGATGTCCCATTACGACCCTGTTTACATCTCAAAACTACAGCAAATCGTCATACATTTTTAGGTCGAGCCTGCTGTCTGCAAGATCTGGAGTAAGCAGCATACTGGCGTGTAATCCCGCCTGCTGCTTGCCGTTGGCGAACTCCTCAGTTGCTCTTCTTTCTTGGCTCTGTATTGGTTGGCTCTTCCGATACATCACTTTCGTTGTATCGGAAGCAGCACCGACCAACCACGGTTTTGTTACGCAGTAAAGTGTTTAGCTCTTTCGTTTGGGACTATTTATTCTGTTTTGTGCTAGGGATATTTTATCACAGCAGCGCCAAGCGCTGCACCCGGTTTCATGTTATTTTCTTCTTTTTTTTTTAATCTATCAACATGGCGCCCGCTTCATGGGCCGCTATGCTCATATCTTAAATATGCACGGGCGCTGCGCTTTATAGTTTAGCGCTGCGCCCGATTTCATCATTATTGTCGGCTGCTTCTCGGTTTTTCCTTTCACATGTATACTCTGGTGTTCGTCGTGCGCCCTCTTCGCCTCCTAGCTTCTCTCACTGACCCTTTCTTGACTGTCTTTAAGGGAGATGCCTGAATTAACTCTGCCCGCACTGGTAAACAGAGATGCCTGAATTAACTCTGCCTGCACTGGTAAACACTTGCTGCCTTCTAAATGCTGTCCCTGCCAGCCCCGGCAGCAGCCCGGAGCCTTCTGTTTGTGCACTGCTCCCGGGAAGGCAGACCCCGCTTCTAGTCAGTCTCTCACATTGATGCTGTTAATTGGCCACAGGCGTTACCGTGGCAGGCTTAGGGCCGCAGCGAACCCTTTAACCATGGGATTCAGGGGTGTAACCTAGGCCGTTCCATAATCCAAGGTGAGCTCCCGCAATGTGTGTGAGCCCCTCTACCCCCTCCACTCCCGTCACTCAAGGCAATTGTAATTTTATTTATATAGTGCTTACTACCTCTGACGAGGCGTAGGAGCGCTTTTCAGCGAGTCCCAGATGATTTCCTTTCATTTTGCGGTATTATACTATAACGAACAAGGCACACGTAGATCTTTAGAGTATTTAGATGTGAGTTTCACATTTTCAGACGATTCCTTGTTTTACTCTAAATACCTGATGTTATCTGAATACAGGGTTTGGATGCTCCACGTGAAGGGGCTGCCATGAGAAAAGCAGGGCTAATGCCTCTAAACTATCGAAACAAAGATCTTTAATCTGAATCCCCTCTGCACTTCTGATGCAAGCTAAAAGAAAAACTGACTTAGTTGGACATTCTTTAAACACATGCACTCACACGATCACCAAATATAAACAGACGGGTACCAGCTGACTCAATGCTACCTGGACCGCCCTTGGGGTTTCCATATACAAATAATTGTAACGTCGAACTTTGGTGCAGTTTTATTAATTGAGGTGGATCAGGACTACAGTTCCCAGAAGGCACTTGGTTGTTCATACAAGGTCTGCTATATGGTGTCTCAGTGAGATGGATGGAGCAATTTGTAAATCTAGAATACCATAGCAATGGTAAAAATGCGTTATTCATGCTTTTGTCCTTCGGGCGGGGGGGGGAGATCTCAATCTGATGAAGTAATACCTCATCTGGTAAATACCGAACACACTGAGCCAGCATTTACCATGTGTAATTTTATCGAGTAAGAAATTAGTGTACGTAATTGTGGTCATTTTAAAATGAGACCCTAAATGTTGTGTTAAAACTCAGCACAGTTGACAAAGCTGTACCGGCTGATTTAACACTAAAAAGTAAATGATGTCAGGAGACTTTAAGTTGTCCCCGATTTCCATTTTTAAACTCTGGTAACTTTAGGTGTGAACCCTCGGGGACAAAAAACAAGTAAGGGAACCACTGTTCATGTGCATGACCAGCAATTGTGGCCCAGTGACGCTACTTCTAGCAGCAAGCCACGTGTGTGGTGATAGGTGTGCTTTCTCATCACAGCAGCAATGTGGCGTAAAGGCCAGAGCTGCCGACTCTGGAGCTGGGGAACCAGGTTGGCTCAACATCCTGTGATTTTGGGCAAATCATTTAATCTCCCCGTGCCTACCAAAATGAACGTGTCCTTGTGTAACGTAATTGGTGCTTATGTAAAGCGCTCCAATAACTTTGGGTCGAGTTCGCGCTTTGTAAAACTGCCAAAAAAGGTTGAATGATGGGTGCTGAAGATTGGGCTAGTTGGGGGTGTCCACATAAAGAAAACAAACTTGTTGGAGGGGCTAGCGTGTATAGGTTCCCAGGAAGACTCGCTTGCACTTTTGCTTCATTACTTGTTAGTTGCTTTCCATCTGATAAGTAGGGTGTTTTGTGCCTTGGTCGACAGTGCTAAATGGCTTTGTACATCCGGCCAAAAATCTCTTCACACATTTTGTGGCAACCTATCTAATACTGTGTGTAATAGAATATTAAAACAATGATTTGCATATTTACAGTGCTTTCAGCAAGCTGGGACCTCGTAGCAAAATAAATGCACATCACCATTTCCTGGTGCACCAACCTGCAAGAGCAATGCACAAAGACTCTACAGCAGCAGAACTGGCAGCAAGGCCATGTGGACAGCTTCAATGTTTAGTGCTAGCATTGAGGAAATAGCCACTATGCACCTGCAAGCGTTCAGGAAGCACCAAGTCAGGATTCACTTAGGTCAAGTCACAATGTTGCTCTTCCACAGGCTTGAGTGGAGCTCCACTTTACCGTATGACAGTTGAATATGAGCCTTTTAGGGTTAGTATAATCACATCATTTGAGATCCCCTCCAGTCGGTTGTGGCTAGATTTATGTACGCTTATAGGGAGTAGTTATTGCTAAGTAGATGTGGTTTGTTGTGTTTCAAACATGCACAGAGATTAACTTCGGGACATGCCACCAAACAGATGTGCACTGCTGGCTGCTCGGGCGAATCTATGGGCATCTCATCCAGACCACATCTGGAAAAATAGCAAGGAGAAATAAGGGATGGACAGACACTTTTGTTTTTTAGTGGATAGCATTCATCCCTCATTTTGGATTAATATTCACACAAAAGGATGTTTGCACTCATCTGAGGGCAAACCAAAGCGTAATCCCAGGTAGTAATTGTAATGATTCATTATCAATATTTAGTCCGGTCTAAATATTAATAATGAATTATTACAATTACTACTTGTGATTACGTTTTGAGCCACAGATCATCCATCACTCGCTGCAGTTGATAGGAATCTTACAGTTCCTAAAACCTTGGTAGAACAGTGAAACAAAGCAGACAGGCTACCTCACCAGGCTCAGGCCCTCACGAGTTAAAGGTGGGAGTTACCTCTCCTTGGCCTCTTTTTGAATACTATTGTGGACCTCTTTTGTCTTCATATTTAGGCAACGTGTGGCCATACCCTCTTCCTTCATCCTCACACTTTAATACAAGTTTGCCAATACGTTTTTTTGTCTGAAATGTGATTATGGTTGTCTGTTGGATCGCCTGCTTGGGTCATCATCTTTTGCTGGCTTTGCCTGTTTCAGAAAGTCATTCCATGCTTAGTCTGGTCAGGACAAGGCTCTGCCAGAGTCCTTCAGTCAGGTAGGTGGAGGTTAGCTGCATGAGCCAACGGTTTGAGATATGTGGCGGTGGAGGGAACATTTGGGTATAGATGACTGGCGGGCTTCCTTTACCAGTGTATAACTACCAACAGCCCTCCATCTTTATTGTGCTTTAAAAAACGGAACATTCCAAAACCGCAATATAGGAAACATATTGTAGGATTGTATATCTGTGAATGCCTGTAAGACTAGCTGGCATGGCATGATTGTTGTTTTCCACAAAGGGTGATTCTACTACGCAGTGCTATGCAATAGGTCTCGCATTTGCGAGCGTTTGTGCTATTAGCATTGTAAATATCAATGCCTTTTATTTCTGTATTTTAAAAACCTGCAAGCGGTGCGTGAACATGCACTTTGTACTTGCAGTCGTTGCTTACGAGAAGCAACGCTGGCAGTAACTATGCCTCTTTTACTGCCAGCCTTCCTTTTCGTAAGCAAGGACTCTAAGTACAAAGGGCGTGTTTATGCACCGCATACAGCTTTTCCAAACACATAAATAAAAGGCATTGTCGTTTACAATGGCAATAGCTCAAACTCTTGCAAATGCGAGACCTATTGCATTGCAAATGCTTGTTTTATCACAGCCACTCTCTTATCCCACCCATGAAATCTAAATACAAAGCAACCCAGGTTTCCATAGCAACTGGTCAAATAAAGGCTTTTTTATCTAGTTGTTTGAACACGAGGGAGAGTTTGAATTGAAGATGTCCAGCGCAGCATTAGGTGATGTTCTTTTTCAGATCAAGAAGTTTAACACAAAACTGCCTCTCTCAAGGCTTCGAGCTCAACAACAAAAGCCACGGTCTCACAAGACTTTGTCGGGTCAGGATGTCCCGATCTTAAACACACAAGTCACCGTGATATATCTCCTAACAAAGAAAAAATAATTAATGTGAATTCAAACTACTTGCTCGTAGAATCGAAAATTCTAAAATACATTTGTTGAATTTCTAAGGTATGTTCGCACAGCTCCTGTTGAATCCATTATGCCAACTAGCAATGCAAGCAGTTTCGCAGCCTTCTCCTTCCCCAACATTTGTGGGCCTGTTTTATGGTATAGTGGGTCTCTCTTTATTGTTGATTTCCCTGATAATACCGCAAACAGTGCCCGCACTAAGGGCAAATGTATGCAGTCTGCATACCTTAGAAAATATCTGTAGAGCACATATTAATAAGTTCAAAACTACCCACATTTACAAATGAGGGTCACTTTTAGCCACTTGATTCTCTATTGGGGGCCACTTTATTTTGGTGCCCGGGCTTATTTTCTGTCCGTCGTGGTGTCTTGCAATCTAATAACTGCCTGTCTTGTTGCACATAGCACTCGTGAGATCTGTCTGCCTCTCCTAGAATATGGCGGATATGTCTCATTGATCGGTAAACCGAGAAGAGATTAAGCAGGGAACCTGGGATAATTGTGTCAAACGTTTTATCTACTGTGTCAATGATTTCTGTCGAGTATTATTGGAGCTCTGAACGATGCCGTACAATGTGAGTCAGTCTGCCTGCATCAACACATCCCCCAACATCTCTGAGATTTCCCTGGGTGCACTTGTGAGGTTAGAAAAGTGTTTGATGCCACTGGAGTGCAGTTTTAGTTCAGCCTGGGCAAAATGTTTGTTACGCTGGTGTGATTTCATGTTATTTCGCCACTTTACATGCTGCTTGTTAAATTCCTGAAAAATTAAGCCATTACACCACATTGTGTAATTTCAAGTCCATACCGGTTCACTGATAACACATCGACACCCAAAATATCCCCATATCACAATATTGAGACATAAATATAGATGTCAAAAATATCGACATCCTATATTTATAAAGGTAAGTACAAAAATATTGAAACAAAAATATCAATGACATAAATATAGATGTTAAAAATATCGTTTTTATGTATATATATAAAATAAAATAACAAATATTAAATAATAAACTTAATTAAAAAAATTAGTAGATTTAATATACATTTAACAAAAATAACAAATGAACTTAACCTAAAAAAGTTAAACACACATATATAATAATTATTATATATATTTAATGTAAAACAATAAATAAACTATTAATTTAAATGTTTTTATAAGTTTAAAAATATATACTAATGTAACAAATAAATATATATATACATATACCAATAACATAACATTTATGTTAAAAAATCACTCTATTATTAATTAGAACATTAAACTATTTAAAAATAGTTAAACTTAAATTTCCCACTCTAATCAAAGTAACAGTAGGGAAAGTGTTGGATAGTGGAGGGGTAAAAATTACTATTCTCACTCCAGTGAGTGCAACAGTAGGCAAGTGTTGGATAGCAGAGGGATAACATGTATTATTCCCACTCCAGTCAGTGCAACAGTAGGGAAACTGTTGGATAGCAGAGGGGTAAAAATTACTATTCCCACTCCAGTCAGTGCAACAGTAGGGAGAGGGTTGGATATAGGAGGGGGAAAACGTAATATTCCCACTCCAATGAGTGCAACAGTAGGGAATGTGTTGGATAGCAGAGGGTAAAATTAATATTCCCACTCCAGTCAGTACAACAGTAGGGGAAGTGTTGGATAGTGGAGGGGTAAAATTACTATTCCCACTCCAGTGAGTGCAACAGTAGGCAAGTGTTGGATAGCGGAGGGATAAAATGTATTATTCCCACTCCAGTGAGTGCAACAGTAGGGACAGTGTTGGATAGCGGAGGGGTAAAAATTACTATTCCCACTCCAGTGAGTGCAACAGTAGGCAAGTGTTGGATAGCGGAGGGATAACATTTATTATTCCCACTCCAATGAGTTCAACAGTAGGGAAAGTGTTGGATAGCGGAGGGGTAAAAAATAATATTCCCACTCCAGTCAGTATAACAGTAGGGAAAGTGTTGGCTAGCAGGGGGTTAAAAATTACTATTCCCACTCCAGTCAGTGTAACAGTAGGGATAGGGTTGGATAGCGGAGGGGAAAAAATTAATATTCTCACTCCAATGAGTGCAACAGTAAGGAAAGTATTGGATAGCGGAGGGTAAAGATTACTATTACCCCTCCAGTCAGTGCAACAGGAGGGAAAGTGTTGGATAGCCGAGGGGTAAAATTAATATTCCCACTCCAATGAGTGCAACAGTAGGGAAAGTGTTGGATAGCCGAGGGGAAAAAATTACTATTTCCACCCCAGTCAGTGCAACAGTAGGGAAAGTGTTGGATAGCGAAGGGGTAAAAATTACTATTCATACTCCAGTCAGTGAAACAGTAGGGAAAGTGTTGGATAGCGGAGGGGTAAAAATTACTATTCCCACTCCAATGAGTGCAACAACAGGGAAAGTGTTGGATAGCGGAGGGTTAAAAATTACTATCCCCACTCCAGTGAGTGTTACAGTAGGGAAAGTTTTGGATTGCAGAGGGATAAAAGTTACTATTCCCACTACAGTCAATTCAAAATTAAAAACAAACAAAATATCAACAACAAAAAATATTTGAAAAACAAAATAAATTAAAAAATATATAAATATGTAAAAAATTAAAATACAAATATATGTATTATTAAAAATTAAAAAAATAAAAACATTTAATTTTAAATACATATGACAAATACCTACCAATATTATACTAAATAAATTATAAAAATATTTTTCAAAGAAATATTTTTAGTTACAAATTATTTATAAAGAAAAACATTATTACATACATTTATCTTATTTACATCCTACCCTATAACACCACACAATTCACAACCCACATCTAAATTAAAAATAAAATGTACTTCCATAATTAACATAATTATTTATCAATTAAATAAATATTAATAATTAAAAAACAAATTAAAACACAAAAAATAATTAACTTCCCATCCTTTCGCCAATAAACCCCACAACCCACATCTTAAATTAATTACACAATTCTCATATTTAATTGTCAATTAATGAAATATTATTAATTAACAACTAATTATTAATTAATAAAAAATAAATTACTTCCCACCCTTTACCCCTATGTACTCCACAACCCGCACCTTAAAATAATTACACAATTTCAATATTTAATTTTCAATGTATTATTTAATAATAATTAACAACTAATTATTAATTCATTAAAAATAAATTACTTCTCACCCTTCACCCCCATAAACCCCACAACCCGCACCTAAAATCAATTACACAATTTCAATATTTAATTTTCAATGAATTAATATTAATTAACAAGTAATTATTAATTAATTAAAAATAAATTACTTCCCATCCTATCCCCTATAAACCCCACAACCCGCACATAAAATTAATTACACTATTTCCATATTAGGTTTCAATTAATTAATTAATGTTAATTAACAACAAATAATCAATTAAAAATAAATTACCTTCCACAGTTAGCACTATAAAATATCAATGAAATAAATATTAATAAATACAAACTATCATTAACTTATCATAATTACATTTTTTCCCACCCTATTCCCCTATAAACCCACAACCTGCTACGGAACTAAAAAATGCAAAATTTGATTAAAATAAAATTGATAACTACTAAAAATTTAACACATATATTAAAAAACATAAACAAAACATAAAAAAATACATCACAAAAGTTTTAAAATATATACTAAAATACATAACACTAATTAAAAAATCGATATTTTAAACAGCTATATTTTTGCAAACAAAATTATTGACTTCTATATTTTTTAAGCGATATTTCTTACTTTAAATTCGATATTCCTGACCACGATATTCTTGCTGTCGATAATTCCCACTGACGATATTTAGGACTCGATATTCCTGTACTCCGATAATTCCAACTCGATATTTTGTCTGCACACCCATTTTATTGTGGAAGCATGGAAACACCACGAGAGAAAAGAAGGTGTGTGGCTGTTTTTCATAGCACATGTCTTTTTTGTTCTAATTTTTAGCAGAACAATCAGCAATTCAGTAAGGATTGTCCAACCAACTGCTTATCTTTCCAAGAAAGAAAAGTACTTCATTACAAATAAAGAGAAATACTACACACTTCCATCAACAGAAAACAATTTAATAACTGAGCTCTACTGGGGTCTGTGCTGCACCTATTCCTGCTTCCTCCCTTCACCCCATTGCCCGCCTCCCTTTCAGGGTTTCTCCTGCTTCTGGGTGGTCCCCCGTCTTCAGGGATCAGAGTAGTAGCATGAATATACATAACTCAGGTGAAGATTAGTCAGTCTGAAATATATATGCGCACAGTCTCAGTTCTAGTTTGTATGTATGTATGTATGTGGTATTTCTGTAGCGATAATTTAGCCAAAAGGCATGGTCAAAGATTAGCATAAATACAATGATAGGAGAGCTAGCTGGTTTGTATGCTGTTAACGGATTGTGATGTAGTGTTCTTTCAAGAGATGTGTCTTCACTTCTTTCCTAAATTGGATCAGCATTGGGAAAGTCTTTATGGACACTGGGATGTGGTTTCAGATCCTGGGTGCATAGATGGAAAAGGCCAGCTGTCTTATTTTTCTATTTTTACACTCCTTAGTCTACAGTCTGATGGTGTCCTAGCTGGGAGTACCACCATAGAAGTTGAGTTTGTCTCCAAGATAAGCAGGTGTGCTGGTCATAATGGCTTTGTAAATGATGCAGCTGTTTTTGATGATGGGGCAGTCAGGCAAGGGGAGCCATCGGAGTTCCATCAGGATGAGGGTGATGTGATCACATTTCTTCAGGCCATTGATGAGGCATGCTGAGGCATGCAAGATTCCCCTAGGGGGGCCAGTGTGGAATCTGAAGGGTAATGGAGCAGGGTGTTACAAACCATTCATAGGCAAGAGTGCGAGGGCTTGAACAACAGTTATGAAGTCATCAGCATATTAGAAACTCTATACGTTGTTACCTATGAGTAGAGTACCAAGCAGCTCCACATAGAGGTTGAAGATGACATGGGAACCCTGAGGGATGCCGCAGGTGATAGGGATCTTTTGGGACCTGGTGGGGCTTGTGTAAATATATTATTGTGTGGTGGAAAAGTAGAAGGGGAACCAGTGAAGGACACTGATGGTGAATTTCATTTGAAACTCCAGGGTGCATATAAGCATGGGATGGTCGACTGTGTCAAAGTCAGCCTAGAGGAACAGCAATATTAGGAGACAAAGGTCATCTGCATCTGTGATCAGGAAGGCATTGTCTACAATGTGTAAGGCAGTGTCTCCATGCTACAGCATGATCTGAAGCCATACTTGTAGTTAGTGCAATAGATGATTAGCATTAATGAGAACTTGGAGTTGAACATAGACTGCGTTTACAAAGATCTTAAAAAAGTGAAAAAAATCTTTCAAAGTTCTTACCATTATGAAGTAGTATTAGTACTCTCAGGCCTTCAAGCACATTCATTTACTCTCTTGGTGCTGGCCGCACATAAGGGATGGATGGTCCTGGCTGGGACCTTGATTCGGCCAGGAAATACTTCAGCAGATGCACCCTCCTCAGGATGATCACAACTTTGGTAGTAGCAGCCCTGCATGGGGCAGATACAAAGGGCAGTTGCAGCCCCTCATGGACTGACTACACACAGGCCAATCTACTCTGGGTAGTTGTGGCCATTCAAAGGTTGATCACAACACTTGTCAGTTACAGTAGTATACAGGCGATTACATTCCAGGGCAGTTCCTGCCACACAGAGGTCTATCACACAACATGCACGGCCCCACACAGGTCAATATTTAGCTGCTAATTGCAGCCTCACACAGGGTCATCCTGGGATACTATTGAAGGCCTGATCGGGCTTAGCAATTGCGGAGTCACAGTTACTGACACGAAATGGCACAGAGAGACAGTTGGCCCACTGATGCTTGGGTCCATCAGAGTGCTGTGCTACAGTCATCTCTTCTGGGAGCCCCATGCACAACTGCACCTTGCTTCTTCCTGTGTATAATCTCTCCTCCTGCAGGGTTGGCAGCCTCCATCCCTCTCTAAATAGGCAGTCAGACGTCCAGCTAATTCAGGACATGTATACAACTCCTCCAGCAGGACACCTAGTGGTAGTTGTACTAAGAAGTGCAATGCAATGCAGCAAGACTACTTGCTGTGCTATGTTGCATTACAGGGAGAGAGCAGAAATGTGCCATATCTACTAAGATATGATACAGTTCAGCTCTCTCAATGCACTGGCACACAGTATACTGCCTAGCAACAACTCAGGCACTTTTGCGCCATGATGCAAGGGTGCCTGCATTACATGCAGGATTGTTTTTGTGCAGGAATGGATAGTGCACAAATACGATTCTTATAGGCATTTTCCTCTATCTACTTGTGCTGCACAATTCAGCGCACATGGAAAGAGGAAATAACAAGGAGAAATAAAGAATTTCTCTTTGTTAAGCCTAGGTCGGGGAGGTGCACTATTTTGGTGCAATCCAAGGTTTAGAAACCTTTTGTAAATCTGAGATAGAGTCAAAAACCATGGGTGGATGCATGGGAACGCCCATACTCCACTCATGAAGTGCCTCCCTGCCGTAAGGTAACGCAAGGCAGCGATATGCGCTGCCTTTTGTTCATTTGTATTTTCTAAGCCATGCAGTGCCATTCGAGAGGGCTTTGTGTGGCTTAATAAATCCCACTAAAGGACTTGTGTTGCCTTGAGATGAGTTGCATCATGCAGGGGCACTGCAAGCCCTTAGTAAATCAGCCCACCAGACAGTATGTGATGTTCCCTTAACTCTGTAAGACTATCTGTGAGGGACACACCACTCTTGTTAGCATAGTAGTCCTCTGAGTACTCTGCGGAGCACTTACTTCCTTGGTCATAGAGTACTTAGAACCGAAACAACATGTGGCACACACAAAAGTCAGACTAGCAATGTGGATCCATTGTCTGAGACTATAGAATTGGTTATGGGTGGTTCTTTGCTAATGTGTTCTTTGTAGGCTGTTCCCCAGACACAGCTGAGAAATGAATTTCACAGCAGGGTAGTTTTCATCCTGAAGCATCCTCAACAGAGGCATAAGATAATTAGAGGTGAGATTTCTGCACCTTGCTGTCATCAGCAGTGAGTAAAGTTGATTATTAGTTGGGGCGGTTGTGAGACCTCAACAAGTAATAATGTTACTATTCTGTATCAGGCTTAAGTCAAAGGAAACAAGTGTAAAGCATTTATCAGTATCAAAACAGTGAGTAAGCAGATTCCAAAACACAATAAAAATTCCTCTCCAATTTATACAAATAGTGTATATTTTTATCTTTTAATAGACCCCGATATGATACACGTGATGAGGGGAACTAGAGTTACGATTCCTACGAGGTTTCCATATTTCCATAAATCACAGCATTTCACTCAAAAGGTTTTATCAATCTCTTCATTTCACTTGTAGTGGTAGTCTATGAGCCTCAAACGTGAGGGTCTAGGCCAAAGTCAAAGTTTCAAGCCACCCCCAATGGAGAACTGGTCGGGTGCAGGGGCTGTGCTGTTCCCAGTCAGATTTTTACCTTCTCACTGAGAAACTTTTCTGGTTCTTTTTCTCATTGATGTACTCAAAGGAAGGGTCCTCTGCAGCTTGAGTCTGGTGTTGGGTTTGATGTTGATGGGCAGGAAAAGTCCATCTGTCTGGTGGGATCGTTGGTTCTTGATGGGTGTTCTAGGCTACCAACAAATCGGCAAAGTAGCGGTAGAGTATGAGCCTTGGATTCTGTGCCAAAAAACGTTATCTTTTACCTTTAGGCTCAAAAGTTGCAGTTCTATTGAGAGAAAGAGTTCACCCTAGCACCAAAAAGGGTCTAGGACCTAAGGAACACCTCTTAGGGGCAAGGACTTCATCTGACCAGCAGCACCAGCAAAGTCCAGGGAAAGTTCAGCAGTTACTAGTTAGCTGGGCACTATGAAGGAGCAGGGCTTCTTTAGCTTTTGTGTCCCTGACGTTTAACAGGGGGCTAACCATATACCCTTAGAGTCCTCCCACTGGCCCTTGGCTCGAGTGAGGAGCAGGTCCAGCCCTTGGGGTCTCTCACTCCATGAAGTCAACAGCAGGAGCAGCCCTTTTCTTTCTGAAGTCCTGTCTTGGTTGAGTAGCTGCAGTCTTTCTTTGTGCAGCCTTTCTGCAGGGCCGGACTGGTAACCCGGAGGACGCCCTCATTGATGCGGGTAAAATTCCTATGGGCAACCCTACTCATTGTTTTATCACAGTTTGGGAGATTGGCACTAAACAATCCCACAGGGAATGTCTCTGTCCTAGTCCAAGATGTCAGAACCCTTCTTCCCTGGGCCATAGCTAGGGACATATCCCTGATTTGTGTCCAGTATAATGAGCTACTCCACCTGGAAAACCAATCTTGCAACAGGTTTTCCCCTCTGGATTAAATGCCCATCTGTCTACCTGCACAAAAGAAAAGGCAGGCTACAGTGTGATTCGCATATGCCTATCGGAGCTGACCGCCACTTTGAAGTTGAGCCATCTGTGGCCAGAGCCTTCTGGCATCATGTCAGGAGGAGGTCACATCCGCTACTACCAACACAGCTTTTGTTCCCAGTTCCTGGGAGTACTTCACACCTTCTGGCAGGAGTGTAGCCAGCTGTCTCAGGTGACAACTGCTGTAGTTGCTCTAAAAACATCTTCTAGATCGTTGGGGCAAGAAAGTTGTAACTTTCTAAAGTCACCTTTATTTTAAACGTTACTTTAAATCTAACTTCAACACTATGGGCCCGATTCCGATGTCGTTCGGAAGGCCTCCGAATCGGATTTGGCTTTACCGGATCTGATTCGTAGCCCTTGTTTTCGACTGAATCGTACACAGGTCCGGTCGACCAAGTGCAATGCAAAGATTGCGTACGTGCCGACCGAATCATTTCCGAACGCGATCACGCTCGTACGACTCGTTTGTAGACGAATCGTGCTGCTGTTATGTGGCCGTTGAGGTCATTGTCGACATTGCTAAGTTAGCATGAGCATGGCTGCCATGATGTTGCTTTTGCGCACGTTACTACATGACTTTGTTTTGCACGACTCCGTTTGTGCCTTTCACATGAGAACTGTCTGCTTTCTACGTTCTCTGCCTGTTCTTGGAGTTTAGTTTGAACACGATGTGCAAGGTGGATAAACAATGCCCCTTGTTATTCTGTTCTGGTCAGTCCCTAGCATCTAGACAAAACATGCTAACACAGCTGCGCTACTGGAAACTCTTGCTTTGATATTACAGGGATGCATGTTATTCTAAAACACACTTGGAGAGGGTCCTTTCCAGAGAGAACAGCGATGCGGTTCCTATAATGTAAAGCTTCCATCTAGGCACTAAGGTAGGGAGTCTGCTGACAAAGCCCAGAGATCTTCTTTTATATAATAGACACCTTACCAAGGGGAGGGTGGTGAGGCCTTATAGTCCTTTTTCCACTGTCTATATATAATGACATCCCCCTTTATATTCTATGGAATTGTAACAATGCTAATTGTTCCATGTTTATGCATTTCGCTGCTGGTAGTGGCTCGTATACTGCATTATAGAGCACGATAGTTAAAATAAACATTTTGAACTATAACAGTGACTCGGACCATTCTTATTGTGGACAAGTACGAGTGAGCAAGCGAAAGGGTATGTCTTGCTACCGCGATTCCTGAGAGAGTCGGGAGTGTTGTCTTCTGGGTTGTCTAATCATTTGTAGCTTTGTGATTTTGGAGGAGAACGAATGAGACACTATAGCTAGTTGGTTTTGGGATTTTGGGTACTAAGGTGGTAGGTTGGTACACCCCTATGCACCGAGGTCCTGTTTTCCTGCGCATAGTTCTGTGTAGGGACAGAATCCCTGCAACATGGCGCTGCCAATGTTTGGTCTGGTTCTTATCTGCGAGACTTAGTAGTGCTTGTGCTTGTCCACAATCCCCTCACATCTGTTTCCGGAGACGGTTGTGACGGTGTAGCCTCCTATATTGATGTTTTATAGGTTTTTCAAGTTTGAATTTTAAAAGGTTCCTTCTCTTTCTTATTAACCCGTTATTGCGCTGCCACACATAGGTTGTTATTCTTTGCTATTCCTTATGGCGGTTGCCATTACTCCGCCTAATCGGGCAGCAGTCACAGCTTATTTCACCCAACATGGGGTCCCTAATGCTGGTGTAGTGCTCATTTTTGTTGAAGAAGTGGATGCAGCTTACCGGTTCGAAGTCTTTTATTCTTGGGTCACCTTTCCGGCAGTAGATGGAACAGATAATTTGTTTCACGAATATACTGCCACTTCCCTACCTCAGATTTATCAGCCTTATAGGTCTCTTGAAGTTCCGCTAACGGCTTGGCAACACCAAATATGGTTTAATGGCGCCCTTCCTCACCCAACAACGCCGGGTCCGTTTAGGCCCTTTATTGATAGATGGGGCCACATGGCCCGTTTTGGCTGGGTATACCCCTCACCCACGTTATCTAACTGCTACCATCGCAGAACTCCACGTATTACATAATTCATTAATACGTATACATAGGGCTGTTATACAGTTCATGTCGCGCAACTTTCAGGTGGGACCACCTGGCGTTGCTGCGCAACCGGCTGGACCTGGTGGTGTAACCATCAGTCCTCTTATGGTTAATTTAGTGATGGGCAAGCGTCCACAGAATAAGGATGAATTCCCTTATTGGCTTGCTAAAAGATTTGGACAACTCGAATCTGTTTTTCCAAATACCACGCCTGTGGAGAAACACAGGATCCTAACTATGAGTTTACCTAAGGACTTAGGGCCCTATTACGATCCGCCCGCCACCGTAACGGAGCGCGGAACAGACCGCCGATGCTGCGGCGGTCCCGCAATGCACATTATGATGCGCCCGCCACAAGGCGGGCGCATGCTGTGCCTTTCACATTGCGGATGGATCTGCTGGCTGCAGACCCACATGCACTGTAAAAGGACTGTGCACAGCATTGCAATGCACTACGAGGCAGGCACCACGTGGTGCCTGCCACGTAGTGCATTGCAATGAGGGGGGTTACCATAGGTATCCCCCATGTGCACCCCCCACCCTCCAACACCCTGGGGGCCCGCAACGGGCCCCCAATGTCACAAACCGAATGCCTTTCCGTGGCAGCATCGCCGCCATGGAAAGGCAATTCTCCACCTGAATCATAATATGGATGGCGGTGTCTTGCAGACACCGCCACCATAATGAGTCCCCTTTCTGCCCGTTCGAGAATTCGACCAGCGGGAAAGCGGCGGACGGTCTTCCCGTCTGCCGTGGACCCCCCCAGCCATCCTAATGTGGCAGGGGGTCATTCATGGCAGGATGGCGGGCGGATCGCCCCCGCCGGCCCGGCGGGGGCGATCCAGCCGCCATCCTAATGGGCCCCTAGGTTCCCGAATTAGCTGATTGTAACACCTGGGTTAGAGTGTTTGCAGCGATATATTCGATGTGTTTCGGCACCCCCACCATGACCGTACTCCCTTCCGTGATAAAGCGTGTTCAGGATGAACAAGGAGCCGAAGCGGCTCTGGAATTGGGAATGAGGCTGGTGGGGGTGTTCAAAGTTGTTGCTGATATGAACCTTGCTAATGTTAAGGGTGATGCTGTAAGCTTACAAGTGGCCAACCGCTTGGAGGCTGTGGCAGATGCAGACAAGCAGCGCGAATTACCAAAGATTATTGCCAAGGCTTATAAAACCTTAGGCCGCAATAGTCTGGGAGTTAAGCCTTTTGCTCAAATGCAAACGCAATCTCAAAGTGCACAAAAAGCCCAGACTGATAAAGATGGGTGCCAGTTCTTTCCTAAAAAGAACTGGAGAAATAAAAAACAGGGGCAGCAACAGCAGAAGCAAGGTTCGCGTGCTGGTTCACCGACACCTGAGTCTTATGAGCGTACTTATGACCTGCGCGACCGCGCAAAAATTAAGTTAAGACTCCTGATAGATTTCAAGTCCCTGATCAGCGCTCTCCTCGTTCTCAAGTCGGTGGTGGGGAACACCAGGATCGTGCCAAAGGTCCGACCACACAACAGGGACGAGATCAACCTCGACAGTTTGAAGTTAAAGCCAAACCAGAGGATCTGCCTCGTTTTAGACCTCCGTTTCAGAAGAAGAAAGTTGCCGCTTTGACTGCAAAGTATGCCTCAGATGGTGAGAACGCGACTCCTAGACTGGACATGGGCAGTGACTCTGCTCGACAGCGCAGTGGAGGTTACCATAGTGCGGGAGGCTTTGCGTCCCTGTCTGGAGGCGACAGCAACTGATACCTTCGTTACGGTAGAAACAGCGGATACCCGGGTTGCCCCCCCCGGATAGACTCTATGAGATTATCTTCCAAATTGAAGGTGATATACAGTGTCCAATCAAATCGGTTTTCTGGGAAAATCTCACCTCCTCCTACGACATTTTTTTGGCAGAGGGAGATTGACCTCCACCTTTTGTGCTAGCTGCTTCTAGAGGGGAGGACGTGATTATTCTGAGTTTTTCGCATTACGTCCCTGAGGAACATGCAAAGGCTTACGCATCTGAGTGGGCTTTGGCCCTTGCCCCGGCGGTGTACCGTAATCAGGTGGGCTGGGATATTGATTCCCCAGCTCATGAAATACCATTACGGTCTATGCCACAAACACAACCGCAGTATCCAATAAGACGTGAGGCTAAGGCTCATGTTTGTGACATTCTAACTCAGTTGGAGTATCAAGAGGTGATTGAATCCTGTGTATCACCGATGAATAATCCTCCTTTTCCAGTATCAAAACCTGATGGTTCATATCGCATTGTATTGGAATATTGACACTTGAATAGTCATTGTCATACATTTGTGGTACAGAACACACACAGCTCTGCGCTGGTGAATAACCTTGTTCACAAAAAATAAAAAACTACACTGGACATATCCAATGGTTTCTACAGTCATAATCTGGCTCTGGAGAACCGTGACTTGATGGCATTCACCGCCGTCGGAAATCAGAAAAAATGTACGCGCTTGCCTATGGGGTATAAAAACAGCCCCAGGGCTTTTGCTGCACATGTTGTGTCTTTGTTGCACGACATTGATCCAGATGCGTTCTCGTACGTTGATGATATATATCTGACGGACGACGAACTAATGCCACATCTTGTCCGAGTCGACCGCATCATTTTATCGTTTGCCGACTATGGATATGAATTCAATTTTGCAAAATCTCACATCGCTCATTATGCGGTGCTCTTTTTGGGCTATGAGCTCAATAATGAGGGTCGAAGTTTAGCCCCCCACTTTCTGGAGAAATGTGTACAATTGTAACCTCCCTCTACGCTGAGGAAACTTCAGTCTTTGCTGGGATTTTTAAATTTCAGGAGGACATACATCCCCGATTATGCCCAGCGTATCAAACTGCTTTATGCATTGATACAACCAACATATTCTTCTGCCAGCTGGCGGCCAGGAACATACCAATATTCTACAATATTTGCAATCTGATATTCTTGCAACTAACTACTTGTTGACGCGTGATAATACCACGAACCTGGCGAGGCGTATAGTGCCGGGGACGGTGGGTTTCACCTACTTGACATTCAATGAGGGGTACACAGTACCTATTGCATACAAATCACATTTGTACACTGCGACAGAAATGCGTTTTTCGAATATTGAAAAAGTTTTGAAGGCAGTCCAAATGACGATTCTGAAAGAACGCTCGCTGGAGCAAGGAAAACGCCTTCTTATGGTCACGCCTTTCCCTGCCTTAGAGGCAGTGACTAAGGCAAGTGTACCCAACTCTAAGGCACTACATCCCCATTGAATACAATGGGCTACGTCTTTGACATCATCTGATGTCACGTTTATCTTTGATCCTGCACTTCAGACACAGGAGTTTTTACAGTATGAACACGTTCATCCTCCTCCGTTGTCGTTGCTTCCTTTGGATGAGTACAAATGTATCATTTATACTGATGGCTCGGCTAAACCGGCCACCAGTTCCAAACACGCTTATTCAGTGGCTTGCGCTATTGTGGCTGGTTTGATTGTCAATGGAGAGTTTAAGTCTTCCATAGTGCATACTCAGGCACTTGGAGACTGTACAGCACAATTGGTGGAGCTGCGTGCCCTTGTTCTCGCCCTTGAGTTTGCTGATCCTAATGTGAATACTCACATTGTATGTGATTATTACTACTGTGTTCAATATTTTAATGACAACTTGTTCTTTTGGTCTCAGAATGACTATCGAGACTCTAAAGACAGCGCAATCAAGCATAAAACGCTTTGGGTTCGGGTGCAGACCTTAAACAACGTCTGCCCCTCACTCAAGTTATCCATACTCTTGGCCATCAGCGTGTGGGAGCACATGCTCTTGGTAATTCTTTGGCTGACAAAGCGGACAAATCTGCAGTAGCCAGGTGTTCCGTAGCAGCAGTTACAAGGTCCATGACTAAAATAGATAATGATATTCTGGCAGCAGTGGCTGCAACAAGGAAGGGAACTGCTTATCCGCAGGATTTCCCTTCGAAGTACTCTTATCATCTATCTCCCGAACAAATTCCTTATGCTAAGATTCCATCAGTTGGGGATCGGCTGATTCCCAACATGGATCGCAGAGTTGCTTTGATCATGGCCGCATACGAGGGCATGGCTTCTGCACATGCCAGGGTGTCTGCGACGGTCTCTATTTTACAGCAACATTATTGGTGGCGTGGTTTATATAAACAATCCTGTAATTATGTGCTTTCCTGTGACATTTGTCAACTAATCAAACCGTCTACGGTCTCAAGCCCACCACAAACACAGCTATGTATTTCTAAACGACCATTTGGCTGTGTATATCTTGATCACTGCGGTCCTTTCTCTTCTGATACTGCGTATAAATACATTTTTGTTGCAGTTGATTCGTGCACTAGATTCCTTTGGGTTTGGCCACAATGCAGTGCTGACGCACAAAATGTCATCAGGGATTTGCGTGTCTTTGTCAGGATGTTTGCCTGTGGCACCTTCCATTCAGACCAAGGTCCAGCATTCACCTCTAAGGCGTACAAGGATGCAATGAAGTCGATGGGGGTGCTGGTGCAGTTTTCGTCTCCATACAGGCCTGAGGGCAACTCTGTTGTGGAGCGAATGAACCACGACTTAAAGCAATCTTTGACAGTTAGAGTCTTAGGTACTGGCAGGAACTAGCTGTCCCATTTGTATGGAGTTCAACTTGCACTTAATAATCTCCCTAGAAGATCTCTGGGTGGGCGGACCCCCTACGAACTGCTCTTTGGCATTAAAATGTTTGTGCCAGACCTTGATGATCTAGACGTTGTGGCGGCTGCCGCAACCTTTGGCGTAGATAATCATTCTACTATGTTACAGGACCTACAAAAGACCCGTGACAGCTATGCAACTGAACATTTGCCCTCTTCCACTGACACATCGATGCTGATTCCGGTCACCGGCTGGCTTCCTAAGATTGGAGATCTGGTACGAGAAAAGCTGGAGAACAAAAAAGAATTTGGTCCCTTTTATCGTGCACCAGTCCCGGTTCTTGGATTGAAGGGTACTCGCACAGTAATTCTACCACCCTTACCTGGTCGCAAAGACAACAGATGCATTTCAATGGACAATGTCAAGTTACACCGTCTGGCCGATTCTGAATAGTGTAACTCCTGCTGTTTCATACAACGCTATTTCAATGAATCCAGTGCATTCGTCCACTTCGAATCATCCTCGTATTGCAGAGGGTGAAATTGAAACTACTATTGACCTTTTACCTGTCCCCACACCTCCCTGTTTCACTGCAGAAGTCGAGTATACTTATCCTGCGGGAGAGTCCCAGACTGAAGTCTCGAACAGTCCACGTCAACATCAAACTGATGTCGTCCTACCGCCTTCAATGATTGTGGGTACAAGCGGTTATTTGGGGGACCGTGCGAGCTTCTCCTATGACTCCTCCTCCTCCTCGTCTTCTACGTTGGCACTTCCACCGACAAAAATAAGTATTTTTTTCTCTTGGTTTAAAATGACTTACTTGGTCCCACCCTGGACCTACATCTGGTTGGTACTTATCCTGATTTTCCTCTTCATGTCAATAGGATTTGTGACCGTATTTTTCTTACTCATCAATGGTCATTACCTGCCAGAACGCTCTGCTGTGAAATTGGTCGATGGTATTCTCGCTCCTCATACATCGTCCCATATAATGAAACGTGATCAAGCCCTCGTAAACATTCCGGCTTTCCAAGTTCCCAGATGGCATAGTTTGGGATAAAGTAGCATTCGAAATCCATGGCCCGACGGAAGTCCTCAACATACCATACGTGTTTCACGTAACTTTAGGAGACGTGGTAACACCGGACATACATTCCGATGATTGGGATGTACAAGCAGTACATTCATTGTTTTCAGATTTAAAGTATTATGCTGCTTTTGATGCTGAAGATTTATATTTGAATTCTGCCAACTATGCTGATTTATTCTGTTATCAACATTATGGGCATCATTACTTACACAAAACAAACATGTTTCGCGCTGTTTTTAATTACACGCAATAGGAACATTGTCCAACTCCTTTACAGGGGAGTTCGAAAACACTTAGGGATAAGTTCACCTATTTCACGGATTAAGACATGTCCAATCCTGAATCCTATTTCTTTAAATTACAATTTTCGTCGGAATCTAAATTTATTCTGACCCACACTAAATTAATCTATTCCAATTCCTTTAGATCTGAATTGGCCACACAGGGTTATGATCACTGGAGTGCTACCATTGGTTTAAAAACAATATGGGGCACTAAGGCTTGGCAAGTTCAGGGAACTGAGGCTTTACATCGTGCCTGCCTAATACCTGCACAAATGTTATTTTTAAATGGTACTGTATATCAAACTACTTGCTTTGGCCTGGCAACTGCAAACAATTTAAATAATCCGTCCATTCCATCTTTGGCTGAGTATGATAATTGGCGCACACACACAAATTATTCACTCGATGTTTTACAAACTCTCTTTCGAAATTGCACTTTCAATGTTTCTGATGTTGACCCTAGCGGTTGGTTGCTGTGGCAAACCAATTCAAATTCATGCCAACTTCGTTTTTATAATATAATGCCATTTTTTACACAGACTAGAATGGATCCACGTTTTTCGCACTCACATACAGTCATAAAATATTTGGTGGGTAAATTGTGCCAGCAATGGTTGGAACACTCTACGTTGTCCTCGGTTAAACAACACTTGTCTCACTTGTCGAGTGACATCAATTTGGCTGATTTTCTTCTAGGTCCTTGGACCCCCAAGGACAAAAAGATTTGTTAAGTTAGCCTGAGTATTGGCTGCCATGATGCTGCTTTTACACATGTTACTACTTGACTTTGTTTTGCACGACTCTGTTTGTGCCTTTCACATGAGAACTGTCTGCTTTCTGCGTTCTCTGCCTGTTCTTGGAGTTTAGTATGAACACAATGTGCAAGGTCGATAAACAATGCCCCTTGTTATTCTGTTCTGGTCGGTCCCTAGCATCTAGACAAAACATGCTAACACAGCTGCACTACTGGAAACTCGTGCTTTGATATTTCAGGGATGCATGTTATTCTAAAACACACTTGGAGAGGGTCCTTTCCAGGGAGAAGAGCTATGCGGTTCCTATGATGTAAAGCTTCCATCTAGGCACTAAGGTAGGGGGTCTGCTGACAAAGCCCAGAGATCTTCTTTTATATAATAGACACCTTACCAAGGGGAGGGTGGTGAGGCTTTATAGTCCTTTTTCCACTGTCTATATATAATGACATCCCCCTTTATATTCTATGGAATTGTAACAATGCTAATTATTCTATGTTTATGCATTTCGCTGCTGGTAGTGGCTCGTATACTGCATTATAGAGCACGATAGTTAAAATAAACATTTTGAACTATAACAGTGAATCTGACCATTCTTATTGTGGACAAGTTTGAGTGAGCGAGCAAAAGGGTATGTCTTGCTGCCGCGATTCCTGAGAGAGTCAGGAGTGTTGTGTTCTGGGCTGTCTAATCATTTGTAGCTTCGTGATTTTGGAGGAGAACGAATGAGACACTATAGCTAGTCAGTTTTGGGATTTTGGGTACTAAGGTGGTAGGTTGGTACATCCCTGTAGGAGAGTAGGATCTGCTTCACATGGGTACCCCCCACTTTTTGCTGATGCTTCACTGTTTTTCGACATTAGTCTGGCTGGGGCCCTGCTAATCAGAACCCCAGCCTAGCTGCTTCCTCTCTAAAATGGTTTCCATGTGCCTTAGGCACATCACTGATTGGAATCTGGAGTGCCCTTATAAGTCCCTAGTATATGGTATACTATATACCAAGGGCATAGGTACCTCAGAGGCCTACCAGGGGCTGCAGCATGTATTATGCCACCCCTGGAAGGCCATCCAAACTGACACCACAGGTCTGCTACTGCAGCCTGGGTAAGGAGGTGCATGCACCCCTTACTGTGATATAGGTTACCTATATCACTAAATACATACACACATATAAACCTATAAGTCACTCCTATGGCAGGCCTTGTCAATCCTGAAGGCAGAGTGTGTGGTTCCTATGTGAGAGGGTGCCCCTGCATGAGCAGGGCCCCTCTGCAGCGTTCGGACACCCTTCTCTGATGCTGTTTGTAGTGCAGCCTGACCATATACTCTTAAGCGCATTATAATCAATCAATCACGGCATTTATAGAGCGCGCTACTCACCCGGGAGGGTCTCAAGGCGCTGGGGAGGGGGTAAGTTACTGCTCGAACAGCCAGGTCTTGAGCTGCTTCCTGAAGGAGAGATGGTCCTGGGTTCGCCGAAGGTGAGTGGGGAGGGAGTTCCAGGTCTTGGCTGCCAGGTAGGAGAAGGATCTTCCTCCGGCGGTGGCTCTGCGGATGCGTGGTACGGTGGCGAGGCGTGGCTGGTTGATCGTAGCTGGCGGGTGGGCGTGTAGAAGGTCATGCGGTCGTTGAGGTACTTGGGGCCCAGGTCGTGGAGGGCCTTGTGTGCGTGGGTGAGGAGTCTGAACGTGATTCTCTTGCTGACGGGGAGCCAGTGCAGGTCTTTCAGGTGTCCGGTGATGTGGCTGTGTCGGGGGATGTCCAGGATGAGTCGTGCGGAGGCGTTCTGGATGCGCTGGAGTCTTTTTGAAGTTTGGCTGTGGTTCCGGCGTAGAGGGTGTTCCCATAGTCCAGTCGGCTGGTGACGAGTACCTGGGTGACGGTCTTCCTGGTTTCAGTGGGGATCCATCTGAAGATCTTGCGGAGCATGCGCAGGGTGTTGAAGCACGAAGATGAGACGGCGTTGACTTGTCTGGTCATCGACAGGGAGGAGTCCAGGATGAAGCCCAGGTTGCGTGCGTGGTCCGTTGGCTTGGGCGCGGTGCCCAGGGCCGGGGGCCACCAAGAGTCGTCCCAGGCGGAGGGTGATGAGCCCAGGATGAGGACTTCCGTCTTGTCTGAGTTCAGTTTAAGGTGGCTGTTCCTCATCCAGTCGGCGACGTCTCTCATCCCGTCGTGTAGGTTGGCTCTGGCGGTGGTGGGGTCGTTGGTGAGGAGAGGATCAGCTGGGTGTCGTCGGCGTAGGAGATGATGTTGAGGTTGTGTTGGCGTGCGATGGCTGCGAGGGGCTCATGTAGGCGTTGAAGAGGGTTGGACTGAGTGAAGATCCTTGTGGAACGCCCCAGATGACTTCGGTGGCCTCGGATCTGAACGGGGGAGGCGGACTCTCTGGGTTCTTCCGGCGAGGAACGAGATGATCCATTCCAGTGCTTTCTCTCGGATTCCGATGTTGCTGAGGCGCTTCACTAGGGTGCGGTGGCAGACGGTGTCGAACGCCGCGGAGAGGTCCAAGAGGATGAGGGCTGCTGTTTCCCCGTTGTCGGTTAGGGTTCTGATGTCGTCGGTGGCTGCGATAAGGGCGGTCTCGGTGCTGTGGTTGGCCCGAAACCCGGACTGCGAGGGTCGAGGATCCATTCGTCTCGAGGAAGGCGGCAAGCTGTCTGTTGACGGTCTTCTCGATGACTTTGGCCGGAAACGGAAGGAGCGAGATGGGACGGTAGTTCTTGAGGTCGGTGGGGTCCGCCGTTGGTTTCTTCAGGAGGGCGGTAAGCTCGGCGTGCTTCCAGCTCTCCGGGAAGGTGGCGGTGTGGAAGGAGGAGTTGATGATGTCCCGGAGATGGGGTGCGATGGTGGCGTCGGCTTTGTTGAAAACGTGGTGTGGGCAGGGGTCGGTTGGTGATCCGGAGTGGATGGAGTTCATCGTGCGGGTGGTGTCTTTGGTGCTGATCGGGGTCCAGTTGCAGAGGGTGGTGGTGGCGGGCGTTGGTTCGGCGGTAGGGTGCGTGGTCTGTGCGTCGAAGCTGTTATGTATGTCGGTGATCTTGCGGTGGAAGAACGCGGCGAGTGAGTTGCAGAGGTCTTGCGAGGGGTGATGTCGTTGTTTCCGGCGCTGGGGTTGGAGAACTCTTTGACGATGCTGAAAAGTTCCTTGCTGTCGTGGGCGTTGTTGTCCAGTCGTTCTTTGAGTGCCGACTTCTTGGTGGCACGGATCAGCTGGTGGTGTTTGCGGGTGGCGTGCTTGAGGGCGGTCCTGTTGTCTGTGGTCTGGTCGAGTCGCCAGGCTTTCTCGAGTGTGCGGCAGTTCTTCTTGGATTCCTTGAGTTCGTTGGTGAACCAAGGGGTTTTCTTGCTTCCGGGTCTGCTGGGAGGGTTTTTAGTGGTGCGAGGTCGTCGGCGCAGGCGGTCAGCCACTTGGCGAGGTTGCTGGCTGCTTCGTTTGGGTCCGTTGTGTTGGTGGGTGTGTTCTGGCTGAGGGAGGCGGTGAGCTGCTCGGCGGTGATCTTGCTCCAGCTCCGGCGGGGAGCCTGTTGCGGGTGGTGGTGGGTCGCAGTCTTTCTGAAGCTGAAGTGGACGCAGCTGTGGTCGGTCCAGTGGAGTCCGGTGGCGTGGCTGAAGGAGATGTGCTTGCTGGAAGAGAAGACGGGGTCAAGCGTGTGGCCGGCGTAGTGGGTGGGCGTGTTCACCAGTTGCTTGAGTCCGAGGTTGGCGATGTTGTCCAGCAGGGCGGTGGTGTTTCTGTCGTTGTTGTTCTCCAGGTGGAAGTTGAGGTCCCCTAGGAGGATGTAGTCGGCGGAGGGCATGGCGTGCAGGCTGATGAAGTCTGCGATGTCTTCGCTGAATAGTGTGCGTGGTCCCGGGGGTCTGTAGATGAGGGTGCCTCGGAGGGTGGTCTTGGGGTCAGTGTGTATCTGGAAGTGTAGGTGTTCGGCGGCGCTGAAGGTCTCGTCGGAGTTAGTCGAGATGCGGATGGTGTTCTTGTGTATGATGGCGATGCCTCCTCCCGTCTGGTTGACGCGGTCCTTCCGGGTGATCTTGTATCCGTCCGGGATGGCTATGGCGATGTCGGGCGCTGAGGAGGCGTTCATCCAGGTTTCGGTGAGGAAGGCGGCGTCCGGTGCTGTTGCGTCGAGCAGGTCCCAGAGTTCCACGGCGTGCCTGTGGACGGAGCGGGTGTTCAACAGGATGCATTTCAGGTGGTTGCTGCTGGTGCTCGACTTGGCGGAGGTGGTGCACGTCCGGGGGCAGGTGAATCGGCAGGCTTGGCAGGTGAAGGGTCCGTGGGTGCGTCTCGGTGAGGCTCGGTAGCAGGCAGGGTTCCGGCCGGCATTGAGTGCGGTGAGGGTGGCGGCGTCGTAGGTCCGTCGAGTAGTGTTGCATCGGTGGGATCCAGGGGTCCTGGCGCTGGGCGCGGGCCAGGCGCGGATGGGCGCAGACGGGCTTACCTTTGGGGCACCTTCGGCGCTCCGTCGGTGCTCCCGCTGCGCGCGGCCGCTGCGCGGTCGCTCAGGGGGCGTCATAAGTAAGGAGCCTGGAGGGAGGAGCAGCTGGGTGGCGGGAGCGGGGCGGCGAATGGAATCACGGGGGCGGGGCCGCAGGGAGGCAGTGGCGGGAAGTCCCAGGAGCAGCGGGCAGCGGGAAAGTCCCAGGAGCAGCGGGAAAGTCCCAGGAGCAGCAGGCAGCGGGAAAGTCCCAGGAGCAGCGGGCAGCGAGCGAAGGAATCTCCAGGCAGGAGGCGGCAAGGCAGGCAGGAGCGGCAGCAGTGAGTGGGGCGACCAAGCCCTGTGGAGGGCTGAGCGGTTAAATGCTAACTTTGGAATGGCTGCACCTAAACATGTCGTGTTTGGTGTCAAACATCTTGGAATACTACCCCCCCGCCAATTCTGGCGGCGGGGGTAGCATTCCACCCTTCTAGAGGGAAAGACATGTTAACTCTGGCTAGCCCGGTAACTTCTTTCTAAAGCCCTGGCATCACAAAATGGATGCTGCTGCCACAGACACGAGTCTGGCCTCCTGCTGCTGGACGAAACTCCGGCAGGGGAGGCCTGGACAATAGGTTTCCTGTCCCAGGGAGGTGTGACCACCTCCCCAGACAGGATAATGTGTATTGGGGCTGGGCGGGAGCACTTTCGGGTGCTTTGAAGTCCTGCACTGGGGGCACATTTGGTGTCCCTGTGCATACCCCAGTTCAAACCGGATCAGGGGCTTGCAGCCCCTGCTTTGGCGCGAACTGGACAAAGGGAAAGGGGTGTAGCCACCCCTCTGCCCTGATCCACCCATAGTTGGGGCCACAGAGTAGAACAACACCTAAACTTGGTATAAGTATAGGAACCCAGTCCTTAGGACTTTAGATTATCCCTGGACGAAACTCTGAAACAGAATCCTGGACCTTCGATGCTCTACTAAAGACTAGAGGACAGAAGAATCTCCCTTGGGGTCAAGGAGTGACTCCCCTGCTTGGCAGGCACCAAAGAAGCAATTGTCCGGTCTGCATCGCCTAAGCTCCCGTCGGACGCCGAAGTCTTTGCATCACCAGAGGTAGATTTCCAGACTTCCCCGAGGCTTCCCTGAGTCCCCAGCAAAGCTGAGGCCCGTAGCTGTCGTGGGTAATGTGGAACCGTGACCCCTGGACACCGCACGCATTTGCTAGTGCATCCTCTTCTGGGTATCCCACGAAGTCGTGCTTTGGGCTCCCAGTAGCCCTAGCCTCCAGCACCAACTGCACCGAAGATCACTGGCCTCCACTCCACGAGTGTCCTGTGAGCCAGATCCACGTGCGACATCTTGAGGCTCCTTTGCGGTCGCTAGCCTGTTGGCTAGTAGCCCTTCACGAAGGCCAATCCTTTTCTTCTTGGGCACCCTGGTTGCTCCAGGCCTGCCCTCACTTATCCTCGCTGGGTGAGTTCCTCAGACCTTGCTGGTCTGCACCATTGATGATCTTCATCTTCACCGAGACTTGCCGTTGCCAAGGCTTGTTGGGTCCAATCTGGTCGCCGATACGTCAGCACTCGACCGACATCATGTACCAGCCCGAATCCTGCTCCTGGTTGCCAACAACGCCTCCTGGACCTCGTGGCTGAAGAGTCAAGATGACCGTCAATGCACTTGAAGCAAGCGACACCGGTGGGCATCTGTCCATCGCCTTCCTGGTCACTGGCTAGTGACCCAGACTCTGTCCCCTCTGCTTTCATGTTCTTCAGATCTCCGATCCACTTTTGGATCCACCCGGACACTTTCCACTTGGTCGCCAGCAGCACTTTACAGCTGATCGCCATTCAAATCGATGACGAAACCCGACCCCGAAAGGCACCTATGCACCCGGCTTCCCTGGGTGAGGTAACACGAGTACTCCGGTGCTCCCGTGGGTAGAGACTCTAGAACGACCTAGTTCTCAAAGGGTTTGCTCCAAGTCCTCCTTTAAGTGTCCCTTTTCTTTAATTTCCTGATCGCGACTTTCTCCATAGAAGTTAACGGCGTATCGCGGTTGTGTATTTACACTGCACGCGTATCGTGGGTCCCCTGTGTCACTACCTTGGGTGGTTCCTTGTGGTCCAAGCACTTCTAGAGGCTCTAGGCCTAGTGTCTAGTTCAGTCGTGGTTCTTATACCACTTTATTGGTGTATGGTTTGGTACGCCCCTAGGGCCCAAACGTGTATTTGTGCTATTACTGTGTTTAAATAACTTATAACTTGTGTATTTCGAACTCTAGCCTCATAAAGAGACTAGAGGGGTGTGTTTAGCAATAAATACATATATTTTGAATATATACCTGGTGTGGTGCTCTTTCATTTGGTCACTCAAGAGATTATAGACTGGTAAAACAAGCTGCTTTACATTCCTTCAAGACTTAGCCTGAAGGCTGCTCTCCATAGCTACCACTAGGATAGCTTTCAATAAGGTTGTCTTTAACCTATCTCCAATAAGGGGTTGTTTGGACTGGTGCAAGGTGCCCACTATAATTAGTGGACAGCATATGCCAGGCCAACTTCTCACATTGGTGTGCAGCGTGTGGGATTCCAGCTTGCTATTGTTTTACCAGATAATCTCAATTGAATTGATCAACTGAAAACCACTAAAGGTACCTAAGGTACATATAATTTAAGCTTAGAATACAGTAAGTTCTACTGAACTTAGAGTTGTGTGTTAAGGGACAGCACACCCTTTCTACAACTCAAGAGAGTTTAGTAGGCCACACTAGAGTAGGTAGTGCATACACCACACCACACTAGTAATGTCTTTAAAGGAAGGACCTAAAGAATCCTTGCCAGAAGCCACTGGGCTTCTTCCCTCCAAGTATGATACACTCCCATTCTTGGAATTGAGAGCATTATGTAACTTGAGGAAATTGAGGACAGGCCAAAGTCCCACCACCCAACACCTTAAAGAGTTGTTGGTAGCTTATGATCTCAGTAAGCCCTTGGGGACTGAAGGGGTAGGAGCTGAGGGTGGGGCAGAAGATGAGGGTGGGGCCAGGGGTAGCAATACCCCCAGCCCCCCTCTGAAACTGGCCAGGAGGGTGACAATGACCCTGACCTGGATAACCCAATCCCTCCTGTGGACGATGAAGAGGAAGATCTGGATGATCCCCACTTTGTCCCCCAGGAAGGATTATGAGTGTGCCCAGAAAGTCTAGATCTCCTTCTCAGGAGTCTAACCACTCTGGCACCTCCATAGGGACCTCTGTCTCATCTCATAGGAGGGAATCCTCTCATGAGAGGAGAAAGAGGCTGGTTCAATATGAGGAAGCTCAGCTTGAAATCAGAAAGCAGCAACTGGCTGTAGACAGGGAGTCCCTAGATCTCTTCAAAGAGAGAAGAAAGTTGGGACTAGAGTCCCATGGTGGCAGCCATGTCACTAGAGATAGGGAAAGGTCCTATGACCATAGGAACCTGAGCAAGATTGTCCCTCCCTACCAGAGTGGGGATGACATCCACAAGTGGATAACTGCTCTAGAGAGGGCCTGTAAAGTACAGAAGGTCCCTCAGGAGCAGTGGGCAGCAATCTTGTGGCTCTCCTTTGCAGACAAAGGTAGAGATAAGCTCCTCACTGTTAGAGAGGAGGATGCTGATAATTACAAGGTCTTGAAGAGTGCTCTTATTGATGGGTTTGGCCTAACCACTGAACAGTACAGGTTGAAGTTCAGAGATACCCAAAAAGCACAGACTCAAGACTGGGTAGACTATGTGGATTGTTCTGCCAAGGCTCTGGAAGGCTGGTTGATGGGCAGTAAGGTGTGTGACTTCTCAGGATTGTACAATCTGATAATGAGGGAGCAGATTCTTAATAACTGTCAAAATCAGCTGTTGCATCAGTACCTGGTGGACTCTGATCTGACCTCTCCCCAAGAATTTGGAAAGAAGGCAGACAAATGGGTCAGAACCAGGGTGAGGCAGAAGGTACAGAACCAAGGTGGGGACCCTAAGAAGCAAGATGCTAAGAACCCTGAAAAGGGTGGGGAGAAGGGTAAAGATCAAAAGTCTTCACAAGGCCCCCAAAAATCTTCTTCAGGTGGGGATTCACAGTCTACAAAAGGGAAAGGCCAAAGAAAACCATGGTGCAAGGTCTGTAAGCAAAAGACCCACTGGACCAGTGATTGCACCAAGTCCAAAGACTCAAGTCCAGCACCCACCAACGCCCCTAAGGCACCTGTTCCCCCTAGTACAGTTACAGTTGGTGGGAGTGCTCCAGCCAAGGGTTTAGTAGGGTTCACCCTGGGTACTGAGTTGGGCTCTGACCTAGTCAGAGAACTAACTCAGGCTGTGTTAGTCTGTGATGGAGGCATGGATGTGACCTCCTCTGTGAGTCCCAGTAATCTGGGCAAGTACAGACAACAGCCTTTAATCAATGGACGAGAGGCTATGGCATTTAGGGACACAGGGGCAAGTGTCACAATGGTGACACAAGACCTTGTGAATCCTGGGCAAGTTATACTTGGTGAGATGTACCAAGTGACCAATGCTAGCAACGTCAGAACAGACCATACTCTGGCAGTTGTTAACTTCTCCTGGGGAGGGGTAACTGGCCTTAAGAAGGTTGTGGTGAGTGCAAACCTACCAGTCGAATGCTTGCTTGGCAATGACTTAGAGACTTCTGCTTGGGCAGAAGTGGAGCTCAGGACCCATGCAGAAATGCTGGGGATCCCTGCAGATGTGTTTGCTGTGACCAGGTCACAAGCCAAAATGTCTAGCACTGAACAGGCCTTGGATTCTGGAATAATGGACCAAGTGCCTTCCAAGAGGAGGAGTAGTAGGGTTAAGGCAGTGCCTTCCCCCTTGGCTCAGGAAGAAGATCAGTCCATTGAGGGGGATGATCTCAGTCCTGAAGAAGGAACTGTCCCAGAGGAACTTGAACCTGACCAGGTTGAGTTCTTGGGGACAGGGGGACCTTCCAGGGCAGATCTGAGCCAGGAGCAGCAGAGCTGCCCCTCCCTTGAACCCCTCAGACAGCAAGCTGCTGCTGAGGCTGCTGGGAAAGCTAGTGGTCCCCATACAGTGTATTGGGATGATGGACTCCTGTACTCAGAGAGTAGAGACCCCAAGCCTGGTGCTACCAGGAGGTTGGTTATACCTCTAAAGTTCAGGGGCTTCCTATTGACCCTAGCCCATGATATTCCCTTGGCAGGTCACCTGGGCCAGAACAAGACTTGGGACAGAATTGTCCCTCACTTTCACTGGCCCCACATGTCTGAAGACACCAAGGAGTTTTGTCGCTCCTGTGTAACCTGCCAGGCCAGTGGCAAGGCAGGTGGCACTACAAAGGCCCCCTGATACCACTACCTGTGGTGGGGGTGCCCTTTGAAAGGGTAGGGATTGACATTGTTGGTCCCATGGAGCCCCAAACAGCATCTGGGCACAGGTTTATCCTGGTGGTAGTGGATCATGCCACCAGGTACCCAGAAGCTATTCCCCTCAGGACCACTACAGCACCTGTGGTGGCAAGGGCCCTCCTGGGAATTTTCTCAAGAGTGGGCTTTCCTAAGGAGGTAGTATCAGACAGGGGTGCTAACTTCATGTCTGGGTACTTAAAAGCAATGTGGAAGGAGTGTGGAGTGACTTATAAGTTCACCACACCCTATCACCCACAATGCAATGGTTTAGTTGAGAGATTCAACAAAACCTTGAACGGCATGATTAAAGGGCTCCCAGAAAAGCTTAGGCGAAGATGGGACATACTCTTGCCCTGCCTTTTATTTGCATATAGGGAGGTGCCTCAGAAGGGGGTTGGTTACAGCCCTTTTGAACTTCTGTTTGGCCACCCTGTCAGGGGTCCACTGTGCTTGGTGAAGGAAGGATGGGAGTTACCTCTCAAGCCCCCAAAGCAAGACATAGTGGACTATGTACTTGGTCTCCGCTCCCGGATGGCTGAGTATATGAAAAAGGCAACCAAAAACCTTGAGGCTAGCCAGGAACTTCAAAAGGCCTGGCATGACCAAAAGGCTGTTCTGACTGTTTACCAGCCAGGACAGAAGGTGTGGGTGTTGGAGCCAGTGGCCCCAGCAGCTCTCCAGGACAAATGAAGTGGACCCCACACTATTGTTGAGCAGAAGGGTGAGGTTACCTACTTAGTAGACCTAGGAACACCCAGGAGTCCCCACAGGGTTCTCCATGTCAACAGGTTAAAACCGTATGTGGACAGGGCAGACATGGGCTTGCTCATGGCTACTGATGAAGGGCAGGAGGAAGAGAGTGACCCACTCCCTGACCTGCTCTCACAGAACCCTGACGATGGGTCAGTAGATGGTGTAGCCTTGGCAGGCAGCCTCACTACCCAGCAACAAACTGATTGTAGACAGGTGCTCAATCAGTTTAGACACATGTTTTCACTGACACCCAGTCAGACCACCTGGTGCACTCATGAAGTGGACACTGGGGACAGTCTGCCTATTAAAAATAAGATTTATAGGCAACCTGACCATGTCAGGGACTGTATCAGGACTGAAGTCCAGAAAATGTTGGAGTTGGGAGTTATTGAACCCTCAGATAGCCCTTGGGCTAGTCCAGTGGTCCTTTTGCCAAAACCTCACACCAGTGGTGGAAAAAGAGAGATGAGGTTTTGTGTGGACTACAGGGGTCTCAATGCAGTCACAAGGATTGATGCCCATCCAATACCAAGGGCAGATGAGCTCATAGATACTTTGGCCTCAGCCAAATATCTCAGCACATTTGACTTGACAGCTGGCTACTGGCAGATCAGACTAGCTGATACTGCAAAGCCCAAAACAGCATTCTCAACCCCTAGTGGGCATTATCAATTTGTGGTGATGCCCTTTGGTCTGAAGAATGCACCTGCCACTTTCCAGAGGTTGGTGAATACAGTTCTCACAGGTCTGGAAGCCTATAGTGCAGCATATCTAGATGATATTGCTGTCTTTAGCTCCACCTGGGAGGATCACCTGGTCCACCTCAGGAATGTTTTACAGGCCCTGCAAAAGGCAGGCCTGACTATCAAGGCCACTAAGTGCCAGATAGGGCAGAGTCAGGTTGTGTACCTGGGCCACCTTGTGGGTGGAGGCCAGGTTCAACCTTTGCAGAGCAAGATCCAGACTATCATGGACTGGACTGCTCCCACTACCCAGACTCAGGTGAGAGCCTTCTTAGGCCTGACTGGGTACTATAGGAGATTTGTCAAGGGGTATGGATCAATAGTGACACCCCTGAATGACTTGACTTCTAAGAAAATGCCCAAAAAGGTTCAGTGGACAGCTAGCTGTCAAAAGGCATTTGATGACCTGAAGCAGGCCATGTGCACTGCTCCCATTCTACAGAGTCCTGATTACTCCAAGAAGTTCATTGTTCAAACTGATGCATCTGAATTGGGGGTAGGGGCTGTACTGTCACAATTGAATGAAGAAGATCAGGATCAGCCAGTAGCTTTCATTAGCAGAAGGCTGACCCCTAGAGAGAAACGTTGGTCAGCCATAGAGAGGGAGGCCTTTGCTGTGGTCTGGGCTCTGAAGAAGTTGAGGCCATACTTGTTTGGTACCCACTTCCTGGTTCAGACAGACCATAAGCCCCTCTTATGGCTAAAACAAATGAAGGGTGAAAACCCCAAACTGCTTAGGTGGTCCATTTCCCTACAGGGGATGGACTTCACAGTGGAACATAGACCTGGGAGTAACCATGCCAATGCAGATGGACTCTCTAGGTACTTCCACTTAGAACATGAAGACTTAACTGGGCAAGGTTAGTTTAATGTCTCTACGTTTGGGGGGGTTGTGTAGGAGAGTAGGATCTGCTTCACATGGGTACCCCCACTTTTTGCTGATGCTTCACTGTTTTTCGACATTAGTCTGGCTGGGGCCCTGCTATTCAGAACCCCAGCCTAGCTGCTTCCTCTCTAAAATGGTTTCCGTGTGCCTTAGGCACATCACTGATTGGAATCTGAAGTGCCCTTATAAGTCCCTAGTATATGGTATACTATGTACCAAGGGCATAGGTACCTCAGAGGCCTACCAGGGGCTGCAGCATGTATTATGCCACCCCTGGAAGGCCATCCAAACTGACACCACAGGTCTGCTACTGCAGCCTGGGTAAGGAGGTGCATGCACTCCTTACTGTGATATAGGTTACCTATATCACTAAATACATACACACATATAAACCTATAAGTCACTCCTATGGCAGGCCTTGTCAATCCTGAAGGCAGAGTGTGTGGTTCCTATGTGAGAGGGTGCCCCTGCATGAGCAGGGCCCCTCTGCAGCGTTCGGACACCCTTCTCTGATGCTGTTTGTAGTGCAGCCTGACCATATACTCTTAAGCGCATTATAACCTCGCGTTAAATGCTAACTTTGGAATGGCTGCACCTAAACATGTCGTGTTTGGTGTCAAACATCTTGGAATACTACCCCCCGCCAATTCTGGCGGCGGGGGTAGCATTCCACCCTTCTAGAGGGAAAGACATGTTAACTCTGGCTAGCCCGGTAACTTCTTTCTAAAGCCCTGGCATCACAAAATGGATGCTGCTGCCACAGACACGAGTCTGGCCTCCTGCTGCTGGACGAAACTCCAGCAGGGGAGGCCTGGACAATAGGTTTCCTGTCCCAGGGAGGTGTGACCACCTCCCCAGACAGGATAATGTGTATTGGGGCTGGGCGGGAGCACTTTCGGGTGCTTTGAAGTCCTGCACTGGGGGCACATTTGGTGTCCCTGTGCATACCCCAGTTCAAACCGGATCAGGGGCTTGCAGCCCCTGCTTTGGCGCGAACTGGACAAAGGGAAAGGGGTGTAGCCACCCCTCTGCCCTGATCCACCCATAGTTGGGGCCACAGAGTAGTCCAACCCCTAAACTTGGTATAAGTATAGGAACCCAGTCCTTAGGACTTTAGATTATCCCTGGACGAAACTCTGAAACAGAATCCTGGACCTTCGACGCTCTACTAAAGACTAGAGGACAGAAGAATCTCCCTTGGGGTCAAGGAGTGACTCCCCTGCTTGGCAGGCACCAAAGAAGCAATTGTCCGGTCTGCATCGCCTAAGCTCCCGTCGGACGCCGAAGTCTTTGCATCACCAGAGGTGGATTTCCAGACTTCCCCGAGGCTGCCCTGAGTCCCCAGCAAAGCTGAGGCCCGTAGCTGTCGTGGGTAACGTGGAACCGTGACCCCTGGACACCACACGCATTTGCTAGTGCATCCTCTTCTGGGTCTCCCACGAAGTTGTGCTTTGGGCTCCGAGTAGCCCTAACCTCCAGCACCAACTGCACCGAAGATCACTGGCCTCCACTCCACGAGTGTCCTGTGAGCCAGATCAACGTGCAACGTCTCGAGGCTCCTTTGCGGTCGCTAACCTGTTGGCTAGTAGCCCTTCACGAAGGCCAATCCTTTTCTTCTTGGGCACCCTGGTTGCTCCAGGCCTGCCCTCACTTACCCTCGCTGGGTGAGTTCCTCAGACCTTGCTGGTCTGCACCATTGATGATCTTCATCTTCACCAAGACTTGCCGTTGCCAAGGCTTGTTGGGTCCAATCTGGTCACCGACATGTCAGCACTCGACAGACATCATGTACCAGCCCGAATCCTGCTCCTGGTCGTCGACAACGCCTCCTGGACCTCGTGGCTGAAGAGTCAAGACAACCATCAACGCACTTGAAGCAAGCAACACCGGTGGGCATCTGTCCATCGCCTTCCTGGTCACTGGCTAGTGACCCAGACTCTGTCCCCTCTGCTTTCAGGTTCTTCAGATCTCCGATCCACTCTTGGATCCACCCGGACACTTTCCACTTGGTCGCCAGCAGCACTTTGCAGCAGATCGCTATTCAAATCGACAACGAAACCCGACCCCGAAAGGCACCTATGCACCCGGCTTCCCTGGGTGAGGTAACACGAGTACTCCGGTGCTCCCATGGGTAGAGACTCTAGAACGACCTAGTTCTCAAAGGGTTTGCTCCAAGTCCTCCTTTAAGTGTCCCTTTTCTTTAATTTCCTGATCACGACTTTCTCCATAGAAGTTAACGGCGTATCGCGGTTGTGTATTTACACTGCACGCGTCCCCCGTGGGTCCCCTGTGTCACTACCTTGGGTGGTTCCTTGTGGTCCAAGCACTTCTAGAGGCTCTAGGCCTAGTGTCTAGTTCAGTCGTGGTTCTTATACCACTTTATTGGTATATGGTTTGGTACGCCCCTAGGGCCCAAACGTGTATTTGTGCTATTACTGTGTTTAAATAACTTATAACTTGTGTACTTCGAACTCTAGCCTCATAAAGAGACTAGAGGGGTGTGTTTAGCAATAAATACATATATTTTGAATATATACCTGGTGTGGTGCTCTTTCATTTGGTCACTCAAGAGATTATAGACTGGTAAAACAAGCTGCTTTACATTCCTTCAAGACTTAGCCTGAAGGCTGCTCTCCATAGCTACCACTAGGATAGCTTTCAATAAGGTTGTCTTTAACCTATCTCCAATAAGGGGTTGTTTGGACCGGTGCAAGGTGCCCACTATAATTAGTGGACAGCATATGCCAGGCCAACTTCTCACAATCCATATACACCGAGGTCCTGTTTTCCTGCTCATAGTTCTGTGTAGGTGCAGAATCTGCGCAACACCGCACAATGGAGCCGGATTCTGACCGAGCGAGTACGATGCACGATTCGGACAGGCGATTCGCCTCACTCTCAGCGAGACAAAACGGCTGTCGGAGGCGTACTGCGTGGGGGCCGTAGCAGGCCCCCCTTCACCCGGGGCCCTACTAATCCATCACGGGGGTGCTCTTGGGTCCCCCTGATCCAAGCATGCATAGTGTGGCGGTCACAATGGGGTGTCCGCCACAGGGTGTACGCTTTTCCCCACCTACCCCTTTTTTGCTACGGGAGCCTGTGTACGCGTCTGTACGTAGGCTCCAATAGAGTTCAATGAAAGTCCGAGCGAATCGAGTCTGTATGCTTATGGACGCATTGTACTCGCTCGCTTGGACTCCCGGAGCACATTTCGTCTCGAAAGCCCCCCAGATCCGAGCCGTACAGAGGGCTTTCCGGACGAGATCGGAATCGGGCCCTAAGTCATGTTTAATGTAACAAATAATTTGATACCTCGAAGTACTGTATTTTCTAGTCCCAAATGAAAGTTAGCACATAGCAGTTGGGTTAGTGTAACCCCATGTCAGCCAATGGGACTACCAGCCTTACTACAGTGAAAACAACAATTGCGAGTTTTCACAATCAGGACATATAAAACATAAAAGAAATATATCTTTCTTTTTAATATTCACATTCTGCCTTGTGGGCTTCTAAGGCGGGTTTGGACTTGGCAAAAGGTTTACTTTGTCATGCTGATTTGGCAGCTAAAATGCTACCCGAGTAGGCTCAGTGGCATATCTAGAGATAAGGTTTCACCTTGTTACTGTAGTGGTGGGAAAATTAAGTGCTGCAGACCCTTCACTGTTCGGAATGCTAATTACTTTCATCTGCTTCTGTCTATTAATCATTGGAGCACATGTCTTTTATACAAGAATCACAATGGCTTAATAAATATTGAAATGCCTCGTAGTGCATTTCTTGTGTATCTCTCTGGACTTGCACGAGTGACTGAGTGAAAGGGTTCTAGATCTGTTGCAACGATTCATAGGAGAGTGAGGGTCGCCATGTTCTGAGGTTGCACAATCCATTTGTTACCTTCTTAGGTGTACAAATGGTGCACTGCGAGCGAGCAGGACTATAGGCCAACATATCCTGAGGGTGTGCACAGAATCAGTCTGGCACAATCCTGATGTTTATGTTGTCCAACAAACCCACAGTTTGATGTTTATGTTGTCCAACAAATGCACAGCTTTACCGGTGAGGTACAAGCCGTACAGCAATACAGAGTTACTCTATGACTCAGTGTAGGGGGTCGTGCTGGGGCTGGTGTTTCAGGGTTTAGGGCAGTGCAGTGGTGTTCTGGCAGTGTAGGGGGTCGTGCTGGGGCTGGTGTTTCAGGGTTTTGGGCAGTGCAGTGGTGTTCGGGCAGTATAGGGGGACGTGCTGGGGGTAGTGTTTCAGGGTTTAGGGCAGAGTAGTGGTGTTCAGGCAGTGTAGGGGGTCATGCTGGGGGTAGTGTTTTAGGGTTTAGGGCAGAGCAGTGGTGTTCGGGCAGAGTAGGGGGTCGTGCTGGGGCTGGTGTTTCAGGGTTTAGGGCAGTGCAGTGGTTTTCGGGCAGTGTAGGGGGTCGTGCTGGGGCTGGTGTTTCAGGGTTTAGGGCAGTGCAGTCGTGTTCAGGCAGTATAGGGGGTCATGCTGGGGCTGGTGTTTCAGGGTTTAGGGCAGTGCAGTGGTGTTTGGGCAGTGTAGGGGGTCGTGCTGGGGCTGGTGTTTCAATGTTTTGGGCAGTGAAGTGGTGTTCGGGCATTGTAGGGGGACGTGCTGTGGGTAGTGTTTCAGGGTTTAGGGCAGAGCAGTGGTGTTCGGGCAGTGTAGGGGCTCATGCTGGGGGTAGTGTTTTAGGGTTTAATGCAGAGCAGTGGTGTTCGGGCAGAGTAGGGGTCGTGCTGGGGGTGGTGTTTCAGGGTTTAGGGCAGTGCAGTGGTGTTCGGGCAGTGTTGGGGTCGTGCTGGGGCTGGTGTTTCAGGGTTTAGGGCAGTGCAGTGGTGTTCGGACAGTGTAGGGGGTCGTGCTGGGGCTGGTGTTTCAGGGTTTAGGGCAGTGCAGTGGTGTTCGGGCAGTGTAGGGGGTCGTGCTGGGGCTGGTGTTTCAGGGTTTAGGGCAGTGCAGTGGTGTTCGGTCAGTGTATGGGGACGTGCTGGGGGTAGTGTTTCAGGGTTTAGGGCAGAGCAGTGGTGTTCGGGTAGTGTAGAGGGTCATGCTGGGGGTAGTGTTTTAGGGTTTAATGCAGAGCAGTGGTGTTCGGGCAGAGTAGGGGTCGTGCTGGGGGTGGTGTTTCAGGGTTTAGGGCAGTGCAGTGGTGTTCGGGCAGTGTTGGGGGTCGTGCTGGGGCTGGTGTTTCAGGGTTTAGGGCAGTGCAGTGGTGTTCGGGCAGTGTAGGGGTCTTGCTGGGGCTGGTGTTTCAGGGTTTAGGGCAGTGCAGTGGTGTTCGGGCAGTGTAGGGGGTCGTGCTGGGGTGGTATTTCAGGGTTTAGGGCAGTGCAGTGGTGTTCGGGCAGTGTAGGGGGTCGTGCAGGGGTGGTGTTTCAGGGTTTAGGGCAGTGCAGTGGTGTTCGGGCAGTGCAGGGGGTCGTGCAGGGGGTGGTGTTTCAGGGTTTAGGGCAGTGCAGTGGTGTTCGGGCAGTGTAGGGGGTCGTGCTGGGGCTGGTGTTTCAGGGTTTAGGGCAGTGCAGTGGTGTTCGGGCAGAGTAGGGGGTCGTGCTGGGGCTGGTGTTTCAGGGTTTAGGGCAGTGCAGTGGTGTTCGGGCAGGGTAGGGGGTCGTGCTGGGGCTGGTGTTTCAGGGTTAAGGGCAGTGCAGTGGTGTTCGGGCAGTGAAAGGGGTCGTGCTGGGGCTGGTGTTTCAGGGTTTAGGGCAGGGCAGTGGTGTTCGGGCAGTGTAGGGGGTCATGCTGGGGCTAGTATTTCAGGGTTTAGAGCAGAGCAGTGGTGTTCGGGCAGTGTAGGGGGTTGTGCTGGGGGTGGTGTTTCAGGGTTTAGGGCAGTGCGGTGGTGTTTGGGCGGTATAGGGGGTATTGCTTGAGGTGGTGTTTCAGGGTTTAGGGCAGTGGTGTTAAGGCAGTGTAGGGGGTCTTGCTGGGGGTAGTGTTTCAGGGTTTAGGGCAGTACAGTGGTGTTCGGGCAGTGTAGGGGGTTGTGCTGGGGGTGGTGGTTTCGGGCAGTGCAGTGGTGTTCGGGCAGTGTAGGGGGTCGTTCTGAGGGGGTGTTTCAGGGTTTAGGGCAGTGCAGTGGTGTTCGGGCATTGTAGGGGGTCGGGCAGGGGTGGTGTTTCAGGGTTTAGGGCAGTGCAGTGGTGTTCGGGCAGTGTAGGGGGTCGTGCTGGGGGTGGTGTTTCAGGGTTTAGGGCAGTGCAGTGGTGTTCAGGCAGTGTAGGGGGTCGTGCTGGGGCTGGTGTTTCAGGGTTTAGTGCAGTGCAGTGGTGTTCGGGCAGTGTAGGGGGTCGTGCTGGGGCTGGTGTTTCAGGGTTTAGGGCAGTGCAGTGGTGTTCGGGCAGTGTAGGGGGTCGTGCTGGGGCTGGTGTTTCAGGGTTTAGGGCAGTGCAGTGGTGTTCGGGCAGTGTAGGGGGTCGTGCTGGGGCTGGAGTTTCAGGGTTTAGGGCAGTGCAGTGGTGTTCGGGCAGTGTAGGGGGTCTGCAGGGGGTGGTGTTTCAGGGTTTAGGGCAGTGCAGGGGTGTTCGGGCAGTGTAGGGGTCGTGCTGGGGCTGGTGTTTCAGGGTTTAGGGCAGTGCAGAGGTGTTCGGGCAGTGTAGGGGGTCGTGCTGGGGCTGGTGTTTCAGGGTTTAGGGCAGTGCAGTGGTGTTCGGGCAGTGTAGGGGCCCGTGCTGGGGCTGGTGTTTCAGGGTTTAGGGCAGTGCAGTGGTGTTCTGGCAGTGTAGGTGGTCGTGCTGGGGCTGGTGTTTCAGGGTTTAGGGCAGTGCAGTGGTGTTCGGGCAGTGTAGGGGGTCTTGCTGGGGCTGGTGTTTCAGAGTCTAGGGATGTGCAGTGGTGTTCGGGCAGTGTAAGGGGTCTTGCTGGGGCTGGTGTTTCAGGGTTTAGGGCAGTGCAGTGGTGTTCGGGCAGTGTAGGGGGTCGTGCTGGGGGTGGTGTTTCAGGGTTTAGGGCAGTGCAGTGGTGTTCGGGCACTGTAGGGGTCGTGCTGGGGCTAGTGTTTCAGGGTTTAGGGCAGAGCAATGGTGTTCAGGCAGTGTAGGGGGTTGTGCTGGAGGTGGTGTTTCAGGGTTTAGGGCAGTGCAGTGGTGTTCGGGCAGAATAGGGGGTCTTGCTGGGGGTGGTGTTTCAGGGTTTAGGGCAGTGGTGTTCAGGCAGTGTAGGGGGTCTTGCTGGGGGTGATGTTTCAGGGTTTAGGGCAGTGCAGTGGTGTTCAGGCAGTGTAGGGGGTCTTGCTGGGGGTAGTGTTTCAGGGTTTAGGGCAGTACAGTGGTGTTCGGGCAGTGTAGGGGGTCGTGCTGGGGGTGTTGTTTCAGGGTTTAGGGCAGTGCAGTGGTGCTCAGGCTGTGTAGGGGGTCATGCTGAGGGGGTGTTTCAGGGTTTAGGGCAGTGCAATGGTGTTCGGGCAGTGTAGGGGGTCGGGCAGGGGTGGTGTTTCAGGGTTTAGGGCAGTGCAGTGGTGTTCGGGCAGTGTAGGGGGTCGTGCTGGGGGTGGTGTTTCAGGGTTTAGGGCAGTGCAGTGGTGTTCAGGCAGTGTAGGGGGTCGTGCTGGGGCTGGTGTTTCAGGGTTTAGGGCAGTGCAGTGGTGTTCGGGCAGTGTAGGGGGTCGTGCTGGGGATTGTGTTTCAGGGTTTTGGGCAGTGCAGTGGTGTTCGGGCAGTGTAGGGGGTAGTGCAGGTGGTGGTGTTTCAGGGTTTAGGGCAGTGCAGTGGTGTTCGGGCAGTGTAGGGGGTCGTGCTGGGGCTGGTGTTTCAGGGTTTAGGGCAGTGCAGTGGTGTTCGGGCAGTGTAGGGGGTCGTGCTGGGGCTGGTGTTTCAGGGTTTAGGGCAGTGCAGTGGTGTTCGGGCAGTGTAGGGGGTCGTGCTGGGGCTGGTGTTTCAGGGTTTAGGGCAGTGCAGTGGTGTTCTGGCAGTGTAGGGGGTCGTGCTGGGGCTGGTGTTTCAGGGTTTAGGGCAGTGCAGTGGTGTTCGGGCAGTGTAGGGGGTGATGCTGGGGCTGGTGTTTCAGGGTTTAGGGCAGGGCAGTGGTGTTTGGGCAGTGTAGGGGGTCGTGCTGGGGCTAGTGTTTCAGGGTTTAGGGCAGAGCAGTGGTGTTCGGGCAGTGTAGGGGGTCGTGCTGGGGGTGGTGTTTCAGGGTTTAGGGCAGTGCAGTGGTGTTCGGGCAGTATAGGGGGTCTTGCTGGAGGTGGTGTTTCAGGGTTTAGGGCAGTGGTGTTCAGACAGTGTAGGGGGTCTTGCTGGGGGTAGTGTTTCAGGGTTTAGGGCACTACAGTGGTGTTCGGGCAGTGTAGGGTGTCGTGCTGGTGCTGGTGTTTCAGGGTTTAGGGCAGTGCAGTGGTGTTCGGGCAGTGTAGGGGGTCGTGCTGGGGGTGGTGTTTCAGGGTTTAGGGCAGTGCAGTGGTGTTCGGGCAGTGTAGGGCGTCATGCAGGGGGGTGGTGTTTCAGTGTTTAGGGCAGTGCAGTGGTGTTTGGGCAGTGTAGGGGGTCGTGCTGGGGGTGGTGTTTCAGGGTTTAGGGCAAGGCAGTGGTGTTCGTGCAGTATAGGGGGTCGTGCTGGGGGTGGTGTTTCAGGGTTTAGTGCAGTGCAGTGGTGTTCGGGCAGTGTAGGGGGTCATGCTGGGGCTGGTGTTTCAGGGTTTAGGGCAGTGCAGTGGTGTTCGGGCAGTGTAGGGGGTCGTGCTGGGGCTGGTGTTTCAGCGTTTAGGGCAGTGCAGTGGTGTTCTGGCAGTGTAGGTGGTCGTGCTGGGGCTGGTGTTTCAGGGTTTAGGGCAGTGCAGTGGTGTTCTGGCAGTGTAGGGGGTCGTGCTGGTGCTGGTGTTTCAGGGTTTTGGGCAGGTCAGTGGTGTTCGGGCAGTGTAGTGGGACGTGCTGGGGGTAGTGTTTCAGGGTTTAGGGCAGAGTAGTGGTGTTCGGGCAGTGTAGGGGGTCATGCTGGGGGTAGTGTTTTAGGGTTTAGGGCAGAGCAGTGGTGTTCGGGCAGAGTAGGGGGTCGTGCTGTGGGTGGTGTTTAGGGTTTAGGGCAGTGCACTAGTTTTCGGGCAGTGTAGAGGGTCGTGCTGGGGGTGGTGTTTCAGGGTTTAGGGCAGTGCAGTGGTGTTCGGGCAGTGTAGGGGGTCGTGCTGGGTCTGGTGTTTCAGGGTTTAGGGCAGTGCAGTGGTGTTCGGGCAGTGTAGGGGGTCGTGCTGGGGTAGTGTTTGAGGGTTTAGGGCAGAGCAGTGGTGTTCGGCCAGTGTAGGGGGTCTTGCTGGGGGTGGTGTTTCAGGGTTTAGTGCAGTGGTGTTCGGGCAGTGTAGGGGGTCTTGCTGGTGGTGGTTTTCAGGGTTTAGGGCAGTGCAGTGGTGTTCGGGCAGTGTAGGGGGTCTTGCTGGGGCTGGTGTTTCAGGGTTTAGGGCAGTGCAGTGGTGTTCGGGCATTGTAGGGGGTCGCGCTGGGGCTGGTGTTTCAGGGTTTAGGGCAGTGCAGTGGTGTTCGGGCAGTGTAGGGGGTCTTGCTGGGGCTGGTGTTTCAGGGTTTAGGGCAGTGCAGTGGTGTTCGGGCAGTGTTTCAGGGTTTAGGGCAGTGCAGTGGTGTTCGGGCAGTGTAGGGGGTCATGCTGGGGCTGGTGTTTCAGGGTTTTGGGCAGAGCAGTGATGTTCGGGCAGTGTAGGGGGTCGTGCTGGGGCTGGTGTTTCAGGGTTTTGGGCAGAGCAGTGATGTTCGGGCAGTGTAGGGGGTCGTGCTGGGGGTGATGTTTCAGTGTTTAGGGCAGTGGTGTTCGGGCAGTGTAGGGGGTCTTGCTGGGGGTGATGTTTCAGGGTTTAGGGCAGTGCAGTCGTGTTCGGACAGTGTAGGGGGTCTTGCTGGGGGTAGCGTTTCAGGGTTTAGGGCAGTACAGTGGTGTTCGGGCAGTGTAGGGGGTCGTGCTGGGGGTGGTGTTTCAGGGTTTAGGGCAGTGCAGTGGTGTTCGGGCAGTGTAGGGGGTCATGCAGGGGTGGTGTTTCAGGGTTTAGGGCAGTGCAGTGGTGTTCGGGCAGTGTAGGGGGTCATGCTGGGGGTGGTGTTTCAGGGTTTAGGTTAACCCTGGGCAAAGCACTACGCTACGCTCGCGTAGTTTGCAAAGTTTGCGCTCCTTCGCACAACGCGAATTGCACGTAGCACAGTGCAAACACGCGTAGCGTAGCGTAGTGCAGCGGTCATTTTTTGCTTGCTCGCGGTCCTCAACGTCAAGTTGGCAACCGCAAGCAAGCAAAATGACATCCCGGCAAGACTTTTTCCTCGTTCGCAATCAGCAACATCAAGTTGCCGATCGCGAGCGTGGAAAATAAACCTCCCGGAGAGATTCTCAACGCGGGGAGGTCAGGTTTCTCATTGCGAGTGGTCGCGTATGCTCGCGACCGCTCGCGATGAGAAACTACCAGTCCGCGTTGAGAAAGCTGCCGCTCGAGTATAAATTGACTCGAGCGGCAGTAAAAGACAGCTTGCACTGTGCAAGATGCCGTTTTCAATGATTGCACAGTGCGGACAAGCATCCGGCACTGTGCAATCATTGCGAACAGCGCACTACGCAGTTCGCGTAGTGCTACGCGTAGCTCGCGTAGTGCGAACTGCACTTTGCATAGCTTCGCGTAGCGCTACTTCGCGAACTACGCCCAGGCTTAGTTTAGGGCAGTGCAGTAGTGTTCGGGAGGTGTAGTGGGTCGTGCAGGGGGTGGTAAGTGCACAGCCCTACGCGTTTCGGAGTTCCTACTCCTTGTTCACGGGCATCAGCATGTAAATTAGGCAGTAATGAGCAAAGGCTGAGTTTCATTTCCATAGTTTTTATACCCTCCAGTGGGCTTGCTATATATATATATATATATATATATATAAAAACAACAGTCCCAGTGCTGATCGAGCACAAAAGCAGGTACGGACTCCAAACAATAATCTTGTGCTTAAAATAAACAATTTATTTTCTTTGTGCTGCCCATGACGCGTTTCAGCCAAGTCCTGTGGCCTTGATCACATGACCACGCTACGTTTGTGAATTCAATAAATAGTGAAAAAAACACATGTGACTGCTGACAGCAATAATAGTCATGAAAGACAGACTGTAACAATAGTATTAAGTGCCTTCCCTTTCTGTTTCCTTAATTTTCGATCTTGTGACATGCACAATGCATAGTTATAGGATTGCTATTTCAGATACAATCAATCTAATTTACAATATGTGCAAAAAAACGACCTAATCATCATATTTAGTCATATCAGATTTCATTACCCCTGACATTTTTTAAATATCATTATATGCGTAGCGAAAACACCTTATGTCTCTCCAACTAGCAATGCTACATATATGTAATATGGATATACATCTATATGCTTAAAATCCACCTCTATTAAAAACAGAGTATATAAAGTGCAATTGCATATTGATATAATAAACCAATATAAATATCCAAAATATATGTATATTTTTTTAATAGCTGCTCAAATGCTGGTAATAAAAACATATTGCCTAAAATTCCTGGTCAAAGATCATATTGCACATAATCCCCATTACAGTCAAACTACTTATTAAATATTAAAGTGCTGTCGTGCGAAAGTGCTACCTCTCAAAAGTGCTATGTTTAAAGTGCTTTACATTAGATGCTGCTGAGGCCTCACATTAGTGAGGACCAACAACTTAAAAACTAATTATGAACAAGTTTAGCAGCTAGAGGAAAATATATATGTATATATGCATTTAACCACAGTCAACCGAAATTCAGGGCTAGCCAAAATCTGATAATATTACCCTAATTTTTTTGCATTTTACAAAATCAAGGTTAAAAAGCATATATACATATAGAGTCAAGGCGAGGTTAGATTATAAATAATTGTGCAAATCCTCGCCAATATTCAAACCCATTGGGGACTTAGTATTTAGTTCCATAATATATTTGGATTCTAGTTGGCGAAGAGATTTTTCACAGTTCCCTCCTCTTTTGTTTTCCGGCACTGCATCGATGACAAAGTATTTAATACGGCTCAACTCGTTGTAATGGGCAGATTTGAAATGCCTTGCTACTTGGTACGAAGGATCCGAATTTACTATCGCACGCAAATGTTGCAGGATCCTTACATGTACTTGCAGCTTAGTGCTGCCAATGTAGCGTAAACCACAATTACATTCCAATACGTATACAGCGTGGTCTGTTCTACGCGTATAGTGCCCCTTGAGCTCCAAAATTTCAGGAGAAAATGCTGTGCAATAGGAAGTGGTGTTAATTCCAAATTTGCATGCACGACATGTGCTACATTTAAAAAAACCTCGTTTAGTGGACAACCTACTGGTTTTGTTGTCTATTTCCGGACTAGTTTTTACTAGTTCACTACGCATAGAAAAAGCTTTGCGAAAAGTGAGGTTGGGTCTACCTGGTAACACTTGACTGAGGGTGGCATCAGTGAGTAAAATTGGCCATTGTTTGTTAATAATAGATCTGATGTTGATGGCCTGCTTACTATATGTGGTGACAAGTCTTATTGGAGGTTTATTGCTTTCTACTTTATTAAGTTCTGTTTCTATTTCTGTAGCTCCCATTGTACTACTAGCATGCAGTAAAACATTCCTATCTTTCATGTTCGCTTTCTTTATAGCATTCTTGCGTATGTTTGGCTTGTAGCCTCTTGCCATGAATCTAGATTTGGCTTCTTGCTGCTGTTGATCAAGATCTTTCTCTGTGCTACAGGCCCTATGAATGCGGAGAAATTCTCCATAAGGAATGCTCGTGATAGTTTGATGCGGATGAAAACTATGTGCATGCAATACTGAGTTGCCAGCTGTCGGTTTTCTAAATAGACATTTTTCAATTTTACCATTTTCAATGTAAACTTTTACATCGAAAAAATTCGTAGTACAATTGTCTATGTATGCAGTAAACTCAAGACTCAAATCATTATATATATATAAACAAGACTTGGGTCTAAAGGTTTGTGGACTTTTTTAGGGACAGACCACTAAAAACATATGATCACACCATGACCCTTATTGAGATGTTGCAGTTTTGTCTAGAACATAACTATTTTCTGTTTGGCAACAATGGTATGAACAACTTACCGGGACTGCCATGGGAAGTTGCTTAGCCCCAAGTTATGCCTGCATGTTCATGGGGTGGTGGGAGTCAGAGTACATTTGGGCAGAAGAATTTGAGGATTACTCTCAACACCTAATTTTGTGGACACGTTACATTGATGATATTTTTCTGATATGGGATGGTCCACAAAAGAAGCTGGATACTTTTTTGGGTAAGATATCTGAGAATGACCTCAACGTGAGGTTCACTGGTAAAACCAACAACAGCAGAATAGACTTCCTAGACATCATGGTAGAAGTGAAAGAGGACACTATACATTTCAAACTGCATAGGAAGGCCACTGCGGGAAACAGCACTTTACATGCCCGAAGCCATCACTCAACTAAACTGAAATGGAACATCCCATACTGCGAGCTCCTCAGAGCAAAGATGAATTGTTGTACCGTACAATCCTATGATACAGAAGAACAGAGGATGGTGGGGAAGTTTCTGAGCAGGGGGTACACACACAAAGTAATTTAGGCAGCAGTGAAAAAAGCAAGAGGCATGGACAGAAGTAGTCTCCTGAAACCCAAACCATAGGGGGAAAGGGAACAAACAGTGAGGCTGATCACTGCCCACAACTCCAAATCCACAGAGGTACGTGCTATTGTCAAGAGACATTGGCACTTAGTGAAATCAGATTTAACCATTGGGAAGCTAGTTAGCCCCAATCTGCAGATTACCTATTGGAGAAGTAGCTCTCTTAAAGAAATGCTTGTGCACTCCTATGAGGACACAGGGCATTCACTTGGAAGTACCTGGTTGAGGGAACTCCCAGGTTTTCACAAGTGTGGTAAGTGCAAGCATGCACACACAGCACTAATGTGAACATGGTGTCACTGCCCAGTGGCAGGAAACATAAAACCAGGCACTTTATCAACTGCAATATTGATTTTGTTGTGTATGTTTTGGTTTGTATTTGTGGCTTGCGCTATGTGGGTAGCACCATTTTTGCTATCAAAAAGAGAATCTTGGAACAACTGAGAGCTATAAGGAACAATGATGCCTCATATCCTATTGCCAGACATTGCAACATGCTACATGGCCCTAACACCAAGGATCTTAAGATGTATTGACAGGATACCGGCACGCACGAGAGGGGGAGATAGGGAACGAGCACTGAGGAGACTAGTGTCAGAGTACATCATTCGTCTACACAGCAGACAGGCGGCCTCAACCAGGATGAGGAGCTCCGTGTGCATCTGGGTTGAAGGGTGGAGCCACGATTCACCATCGTAATGTTTTACCGGGACAGCCCGCTTGCTTCCCTCATCTCTTCCCGGTTCTCTACCTCTCACTTTTCACCTTTAGTCTCAAGAGGGGTCCTTTCCTCTTCTCCCTTCTCCCTGAACCTACAACCTTCCCCTAATTTCAGGCAATTTAACCTTCTCCTTTTTCCTTCTTTTCCTGTGGTTACTTGTTGTACTAATGGGGTCCTCATTTCTATAGCAGTGTGTTCACAATTGAAGGGTATCTGTGTGACTCTGAATGAGAGATCTGTACCTAGAACGCTGATGGCCAATATGCCTGTAGGTCACTTGACCATGCTGCTAAGATATCGAACAAGACTTCTGTGCATGGCACTGGCCAACTACTTTTTTCAAATTCAATGTATGTGATACAATTTAATTCATATTGATTTCTCCTCTATTAAAATCACTGGTAACCCTAGAATGTGTTAGTGCATTCATGATGAAATCTGAATTTTTCTTTGGTAAATTTTTATTTTCCCCTTCTGTTTATTTCAGTTTACTTTTTTTTTTTTTTTATATAATATTGAATTTGTTGTTGACAGTGAGTCTGTCTTCAGAAATCTCCATATATGATTTTAATATATTAGGGAAGTCTGTCTATCATGTTCACACTCAGTTGTATGTGTTTATCATTAAAGGAAATGGTACTGTGCTTTGAAAAAGACCTTGGTGGTCGAAATGCGTTAGCTTGATTAAAAGTGTTTGAAAGAACCCTTGGAGTGCGGTCATTCCTAGCTGGTGTGGCTGTGTCATTCATATATATATTCACTGAAAAAAAACATAGGTTTCAGGCACGTTATAGTTAGAAATTAGCATTTAAAAAACCTTAGAAATTCACTGAAAAAACCATAGGTTTCAGGGGCGTTATAGTTAGTTGGACATTTCACTCGTACAAAACCATAGAAATTCCCCCGTTATAGTTAGTTCAGCTAACTATAACTCGCGAGCCCGCAATGCACTGCTGATGATGTCACATATTACATCACTCATGACATGGTCAGTGACATCACTCATGACATCACTGATGACATCTCAAATGACATCACTGATGACATCACTGATGACATCATCCTTGTGATAGAGTGGCAGACCTCCTCTCACCCTAATATAACCTTTGATACACACACTCAAAAATACAAACTAACATTTTCAAAACAATGGACATACCAATACCAGTTACAACACACCTATTCAGTAATTCCAAGATCTACACACACATCCACTCATTCACCAACAGTCCCTATACAGTCACTCATACATGTACTCACTCATCATATGTACTCCTACACCTATACATCCTGTTACACACCGCCACTCATCCATAGAGTTACTCACACACATAGTCACACATGCAAACAAAGTATCAAACATCCATTTACTTGCATATACAGTTATACACACACTATCACACTTACTTCTACAGAAACTTACACATACTTACTCTCTTAAACAATCACTTATAGAAACACCTACTTATTTGTACAGGAACTCTTCCAATCTCTCACTCTCACATATACTCACTTATATACACCAATACTCACATATACTAGTTTAAAACATATGTAGTTACTCATAAAGACACTATTGAGACAGTCATTCACTCACTAACACACCCATACACATACTCATCCACCTATACAGTCCTGCACACATGCTGTCTTCAACACATACAAACAGTGAGTCACTCATTCATGCATCTATGCACTAAGTAATACCCCCACCGAACCATACAGACACTCAGACACTCATACTGATACTCAAAAACCAACTAATAACCCATATAGACACTCATGTAGCTACTCACCAACCCATGCAGCCACTTATACACAAAGTGAGAGACTGATACAGATATTTTCATATTTAAACATTACTCACTAACCCATGTATTCACTAAGATACACTAAGGGGCCGATTCCGATCTCGGCCGGTAGGGCACCGAATCGGATTCGGCTTAACCGGATCCGATTCGGAGCCCTCTTTCCCGACCGATTCGTACGTGCGTCCGGCCGAGCGAGTATGATGCGAGCGCATGCAAAATCGCCGACCGACTTGTTCGCGGGTCCGAAGCGCTCTGACCGACTTGCACGGACACGACTCGCACCGCGCAATGGAGACGTTCCCCAGCCGGGCAAGTACGATGCGCGCCACGAGCAGTCCGACCGACTCGCGCCGTCCGGGTCGAAAGAGCAGTCGGAGCCGGACTTTGGGGGTCCATGTCGGACCCCCCTGTACGCCTAGCCGAGCGAGTCGCACACAGGGGGGACCCATGGGTCCCTCCTACCTGTGCATGTACGCCGCAAGTCGCTTCGAGGCGTACCCGATGTAGGGGGCACCCTTGTTCGCCTCGCACCCATTGAGTCAATGGGAGCCCGCGTACGCGTTGTACGTCCGGCTCCCATTGACTTCAATGGGAGTCCGACCGACTCGAGTCCGATTGCATGCGTGCACATCGTACTTGTTCGGTCGGACTGCCAGAGTCCGATTCGGTCGGAAATCTCTCCGGGTCCGGCTCGGTCGGAGAGATTTCCGGCCTGAATCGGAATCGGCCCCTTAGTCAGTTATACAATCAATTTTACAAAAAAAAATCATCCATTTAGACACTTATATACCCATTTATTCTTCCATCGACCTTGAGATATACATATATAAAACATATTTAATTTTCAGAAAAACACACATTCACTGGATGTTGTCATCAGTGATGTCATTTGAGATGTCATCAGTGATGTCATGAGTGATGTCACTGACCATGTCATGAGTGATGTAATATGTGACGTCATCAGCAGTGCATTGCGGGCGTACGCGAGTTATAGTTAGCTGAACTAACTATAACGGGGAATTTCTATGGTTTTGTACGAGTGAAATGTCCAACTAACTATAACGCCCCTGAAACCTATGGTTTTTTCAGTGAATTTCTAAGGTTTTTAAATGCTAATTTCTAACTATAACGTGCCTGAAACCTATGGTTTTTCAGTGAATTTCTAAGGTTTTTTAAATGCTAATTTCTAACTATAACGTGCCTGAAACCTATGGTTTTTTCAGTGAATATATATATATTTATTATACTATGTATACATGTGAAAATGTCTCGGTCCCCTGTTTGCCTCGGTGGCACGGAAAAAATGGTTGGAACTGACGTCAGCACGCCGACGAGGTCCTCTTATGGCTCCGATGACGTCATATGGTGTCGCGAGCGGAGCCGTGCTCGTTGACGTGGGAGAGCTAGGAAAGAATTTCCATGGAATGCTGGTGCAGGGGATATTCACCTAAGTGTTCAGGCTAATCCTTTGGGAGCAACTGTTTATGTTGCCACTCCAGAAACCGAAACCAGTGATCCGAGGGCAGAGGCCCTGCAGATGGCACACGAGGTGGGGTGCCCAGTCGTGTGCACCGGCGGGGCGGCGAAGTGACAAGCACCACAACCCACAAAAAAGGTAACGAGGGCACTGAATAACTCAGGATCTTCTCTCTGTATCTGGCAGGAACAACGAAGTTAAAATGCCCTAGTACCAAAATGTAGAATTAGTGCTACAACGGTCTTCAAGAGGACCTGCGATGCCGCTTCTGCCTCCCGTACCCTGGAGGTGGCACATGTGTCACGCGGTACGGTCATACTGCGGTGGGACGCACACTCGTTGACCTCTCATGGCACTGCTCCACACTTCAGGGAGGACGCTTTCCATTAGCTATCTTTTCTGATGACATGTCGCGCCGGCCCCGTCCAACAACAGAACTCCTTTAGATCCAAACAGACTCTTCCACTCTCTCACCGGAAGTGAAACCAGGCCACGCGGACACTTTCACAATACAACAGCCGGGAATGCACTTTTCGGGGAAAAAAAACACATTCCTTCCTCCTAATTAATCAAATAAACATCTCACTGAAGAACAGGGGCCAGCTTCGATCGGTAAACAGCCGTTACAATGACTTTTTTACTTTGCGATACAATTACAACGCATGCATTACCACGCATGCGTTGTACATCACGAAGTCATTACTACGCATTTTTTTAGAACGCATGGTCATTTACCATGCATGCCTTTACAACGAATTTTGTTGTAAAGGTATGTATGGTAAATGACCATGCGTTCTAAAAACATGTAGACGATCCATGTCGTTGTAAGGAAACAGAGGCTGTTCCGTTTCCTCACAACGACGTGCACCGCCCTCAGAGATGATGTGAAGCAGGAACCACGAGGAGAGAGGAACCATGAGGAGTGAGAGGTAAGGGGATTGGGCATGGGGTAGGGGTTTCTTTTCTAGGGTTTAGGGTAGTGCAGTGGTGTTTGGGTGGTGTAGGGGGTCGTGCTGGGGGAGGTGTTTTAGGGTTTAGGGTAGTGCAGTGGTGTTTGGGTAGTGTAGGGGGTCGTGCTGGGGGTAGTGTTTTAGGGTTTAGGGTAGTGCAGTGGTGTATGGGTAGTGTAGGGGGTCGTGCTGGGGTAGTGTTTTAGGGTTTAGGGTAGTGCAGTGGTGTTTGAGTAGTTTAGGGGTCATGCTGGTGTTAGTGTTTTATGGTTTAGGGTAGTGCAGTGGTGTTTGGGTAGTGTAGGGGGTCGTGCTGGGGGAAGTGTTTTAGGGTTTAGGGTAGTGCAGTGGTGTTTGTGTAGTGTAGGGGGTTGTGCTGGGGGTAGTGTTTTAGGGTTTATGTTAGTGCACTGATGTTTGGGTAGTGTAGGGGGTGTGAGAAGTTGGCCTTGTATATGCTGTCCACTAATTATAGTGGGCACCTTGCACCAGTCCAAACAACCCCTTATTGGAGATAGGTTAAAGACAAACTTTATTGAAAGCTATCCTAGTGGTAGCTATGGAGATAGGTTAAAGACAACCTTATTGAAAGCTATCCTAGTGGTAGCTATGGAGAGCAGCCTTCAGGCTAAGTCTTGAAGGAATGTAAAGCAGCTTGTTTTACCAGTCTATAATCTCTTGAGTGATCAAATGAAAGAGCACCACACCAGGTATATATTCAAAATATATGTATTTATTGCTAAACACATCCCTCTAGTCTCTTTATGAGGCTAGAGTTCAAGTACATAAGTTAGAAGTTATTAAATCACAGTAATAGCACAAATACACGTTTGGGCCCTAGGGGCGTACCAAACCATATACCAATAAAGTGGTATGCGAACCACGACTGAACTAGACACTAGGCCTAGAGCCTCTAGAAGTGCTTGGACCACAAGGAACCACCCAAGGTAGTGACACAGGGGACCCACGGGAGACGCGTGCAGTGTAAATACACAACCGCGATACGCCGTTGACTTCTATGGAGAAAGTCGGGATCGGGAAAGTAGAGAAAAGGGACACTTAAAAGAGGACTAGGACAAAACCCTTTGAGATCTAGGACTTTGAAGAGTCTCTACCCACGGGAGCACCGGAGTACTCGTGTTACCTCACCCAGGGAAGCCGGGTGCATAGGTGCCTTTCGGGGTCGGGTTTCGTCGTCGATTCGAATGGCGATCTGCTGCAAAGTGCTGCTGGCGGCCAAGAGAAAAGTGTCCGGGTGGATCCAAGAGTGGATCGGAGTTCTGAAGAACCTGAAAGCAGAGGGGACAGAGTCTGGGTCACTAGCCAGTGACCAGGAAGGCGATGGACAGATGCCCACCGATGTCGAGTGCTTCAGGTGCGTTGACGGTCGTCTTGACTCTTCAGCCACGAGGTCCAGGAGACGTTGTCGGCAACCAGGAGCAGGATTCTGGCTGGAACACGATGTTTGTCGAGTGCTGAGGTGTCGGCGACCGGATTAGACCCAACAAGCCTTGGCAACGGCAAGTCTCGGTGAAGATGTAGATCGTCGATGGTGCAGACCAGCAAGGTCTGTGGAACTCACCCAGCGAGGGTAAGTGAGGGCAGGCCTACCGCAACCAGGATGCCAAGATAGAAAAGGATTGGCCTTCATTAAGGGCTACTAGCCAACGGGCTAGCGACCGCAAAGGAGCCTCGTGACGCCGCACGTGGATCTGGCTTACAGGACACTCGTGGAGTGGGGGCCAGTGATCTTCGGTGCAGGTGGTGCTGGAGGCTAGGGCTACTCGGAGCCCAAAGCGCGACTTCTTGGGAGACCCAGAAGAGGATGCACTTGCAAATGTGCTTGGTGTCCAGGGGTCACGGTCTCAAGTCACCCACGATAGCCACGGGCCTCAGCTTTGCTGGGGACTCAGGGTAGCCTCGGGAAGTCTGAGAATCCACCTCTGGTGATGCGATGACTTCGGCGTCCGACGGGAGCTTCAGAAATGCGAACTGGACATATGCTTCTTTGGTGCCTGCCAAGCAGGGAGTCACTCCTTGACCCCAAGGGAGATTCTTCTGTCCTCTAATCGTGAGTAGAGCGTCGAAGGTCCAGGATTCAGTTTCAGAGTTTCGTCCAGGGATAATCTAAAGTCCTAAGGACTGGGTTCCTACCTTTATACTAAAGATAGGGGTTGGACTACTCTGTGGCCCCACCTATGGGTGGGTCAGGGCAGAGGGTGGCTACACCCCTTTCCCTTTGTCCAGTTCATGCCAAAGCAGGGGCTGCAAGCCCCTGATCCGGTTTGAACTGGGGTATGCCTAGGGACACCAAATGTGCCCCCATTGCAGGACTTCAAAGCACCCGAAGTGCTCCCGCCCAGCCCCAATACACATTATCCTGTCTGGGGAGGTGGTCACACCTCCCTGGGACAGGAAACCTATTGTCCAGGCCTCCCCTGCCGGAGTTTCGTCCAGCAGCAGGAGGCCAGACTCGTGTCTGTGGCAGCAGCATCCATTTTGTGATGCCAGGGCTCTGGAAAGAAGTTACCGGACTAGTCAGAGTTAACATGTCTTTCCCTCTAGAAGGGTGGAATGCTACCCCCGCCGCCAGGATTGGCGGGGGTAGTATTCCAAGATGTTTGACACCAAACACAACATGTTTAGGTGCAGCCATTCCAAAGTTAGCATTTTACCGCGAGGATATAATGCGCTTAAGAGTATATGGTCAGGCTACACTACAAACAGCATCAGAGATGGTCTCCGAACGCTGCAGAGGGGCCCTGCTCATGCAGGGGCACCCTCTCACATAGGAACCACGCACTCTGCCTTTAGGATTGATAAGGCCTGCCTTAGGAGTGACTTATAGGTTTATATGTGTGTATGCATTTAGTGATATAGGTAACCTATATCACAGTAAGGAGTGCATGCACCCCTTACCCAGGCTGCAGTAGCAGACCTGTGGTGTCAGTTTGGATGGCCTTCCAGGGGTGGCATAATACATGCTGCAGCCCCTGGCAGGCCTCTGAGAGTACCTATGCCCTTGGTACATAGTATACCATATACTAGGGACTTATAAGGGCACTCCAGATCCCAATCAGTGATGTGCCTAAGGCACATGGAAACCATTTTAGAGAGGAAGCAGCTAGGCTGGGGTTCTGAGTAGCAGGGCCCCAGCCAGACTAATGTCGAAAAACAGTGAAGCATCAGCAAAAGTGGGGGTACCCATGTGAAGCAGATCCTAATCTCCTACACAACCCCCCAAACGTAGCGACATTAAACTAACCTTGCCCAGTTAAGTCTTCATGTTCTAAGTGGAAATACCTAGAGAGTCCATCTGCATTCACATGGTTACTCCCAGGCCTATGTTCCACTGTAAAGTCCATCCCCTGTAGGGAAATGGACCACCTAAGCAGTTTGGGGTTTTCACCCTTCATTTGTTTTAGCCATAAGAGGGGCTTATGGTCTGTCTGAACCAGGAAGTGTGTACCAAACAAGTATGGCCTCAACTTCTTCAGAGCCCAGACCACAGCAAAGGCCTCCTCTCTATGGCTGACCAACGCTTCTCTCTAGGGGTCAGCCTTCTGCTAATGAAAGCTACTGGCTGATCCTGACCTTCTTCATTCAATTGTGACAGTACAGCCCCTACCCCCAATTCAGATGCATCAGTTTGAACAATGAACTTCTTGGAGTAATCAGGACTCTGCAGAATTGGAGCAGTGCACATGGCCTGCTTGAGGTCATCAAATGCCTTTTGACAGCTAACTGTCCACTGAACCTTTTGGGCATTTTCTTAGAAGTTAAGTCATTCAGGGGTGTCACTATTGATCCATACCCCTTGACAAATCTCCTATAGTACCCAGTCAGGCCTAAGAAGGCTCTCACCTGAGTCTGGGTAGTGGGAGCAGTCCAGTCCATGATGGTCTGGATCTTGCTCTGCAAAGGTTGAACCTGGCCTCCACCCACAAGGTGGCCCAGGTACACAACCTGACTCTGCCCTATCTGGCACTTAGTGGCCTTGATAGTCAGGCCTGCCTTTTGCAGGGCCTGTAAAACATTCCTGAGGTGGACCAGGTGATCCTCCCAGGTGGAGCTAAAGACAGCAATATCATCTAGATATGCTGCACTATAGGCTTCCAGTCCTGTGAGAACTGTATTCACCAACCTCTGGAAAGTGGCAGGTGCATTCTTCAGACCAAAGGGCATTACCACAAATTGATAATGCCCACTAGGGGTTGAGAATGCTGTCTTGGGCTTTGCAGTATCAGCTAGTCTGATCTGCCAGTAGCCAGCTGTTAGGTCAAATGTGCTGAGATATTTGGCAGAGGCCAAAGTATCTATGAGCTCATCTGCCCTGGGTATTGGATGGGCATCAGTCCTAGTGACTGCATTGAGACCCCTGTAGTCCACACAAAACCTCATCTCTCTTTTCCACCACTGGTGTGAGGTTTCGGTACAAGGACCACTGGACTAGCCCAAGGGCTATCTGAGGGTTCAATAACTCCCAACTCCAACATTTTCTGGACTTCAGTCCTGATACAGTCCCTGACATGGTCAGGTTGCCTATAAATCTTGTTTTTAATAGGCAGACTGTCCCCAGTGTCCACTTCATGAGTGCACCAGGTGGTCTGACTGGGTGTCAGTGAAAACATATGTCTAAACTGATTGAGGACTTGCCTGCAATCAGTTTGTTGCTGGGTAGTGAGGCTGCCTGCCAAGGCTACACCATCAGCTGACCCATCGTCAGGGTTCTGTGAGAGCAGGTCAGGGAGTGGGTCACTCTCTTCCTCCTGCCCTTCATCAGTAGCCATGAGCAAGCCCATGTCTGCCCTGTCCACATATGGTTTTAACCTGTTGACATGGAGAACCCTGTGGGGACTCCTGGGTGTTCCTAGGTCTACTAAATAAGTGACCTCACCCTTCTGCTCAACAATAGTGTGGGGTCCACTCCATTTATCTTGGAGAGCTGCTGGGGCCACTGGCTCCAACACCCACACCTTCTGTCCTGGCTGGTAAACAGTCAGAACAGCCTTTTGGTCATGCCAGGCCTTTTGAAGTTCCTGGCTAGCCTCAAGGTTTTTGGTTGCCTTTTTCATGTACTCAGCCATCCTGGAGCGGAGACCAAGTACATAGTCCACTATATCTTGCTTTGGGGGCTTGAGAGGTAACTCCCATCCTTCCTTCACCAAGCACAGTGGACCCCTCACAGGGTGGCCAAACAGAAGTTCAAAGGGCTGTAACCAACCCCTTCTGAGGCACCTCCCTATATGCGAATAAAAGGCAGGGCAAGAGTATGTCCCATCTATGCCTAAGCTTTTCTGGGAGCCCTTTAATCATGCCCTTCAAGGTTTTGTTGAATCTTTCAACTAAACCATTGCATTTGGGTGATAGGGTGTGGTGAACTTATAAGTCACTCCACACTCCTTCCACATTGCTTTTAAGTACCCAGACATGAAGTTAGCACCCTGTCTGATACTACCTCCTTAGGAAAGCCCACTCTTGAGAAGATTCCCAGGAGGGCCCTTGCCACCACAGGTGCTGTAGTGGTCCTGAGGGGAATAGCTTCTGGGTACCTGGTGGCATGATCCACTACCACCAGGATAAACCTGTGCCCAGAGGCTGTTTGGAGATCCATGGGACCAACAATGTCAATCCCTACCCTTTCAAAGGGCACCCCCACCACAGGTAGTGGTATCAGGGGGGCCTTTGTAGTGCCACCTGCCTTGCCACTGGCTTGGCAGGTTACACAGGAGCAACAAAACTCCTTACTGTCTTCAGACATGTGGGGCCAGTGAAAGTGAGGGACAATTCTGTCCCAAGTCTTGTTCTGGCCCAGGTGACCTGCTAAGGGAATATCATGGGCTAGGGTCAATAGGAAGCCCCTGAACTTCAGAGGTATTACCAACCTCCTGGTAGCACCAGGCTTGGGGTCTCTACTCTCTGAGTACAGGAGTCCATCATCCCAATATACTGTATGGGGACCACTAGCTTTCCCAGCAGCCTCAGCAGCAGGTTGCTGTCTGAGGGGTTCAAGGGAGGGGCAGCTCTGCTGCTCCTGGCTCAGATCTGCCCTAGAAGGTCCCCTGTCCCCAAGAACTCAACCTGGTCAGGTTCAAGTTCCTCTGGGACAGTTCCTTCTTCAGGGCTGAGATCATCCCCTCAAGGGACTGATCTTCCTCCTGAGCCAAGGGGAAGGCACTGCCTTAACCCTACTACTCCTCCTCTTGGAAGGCACTTGGTCCATTCTTCCAGAATCCAAGGCCTGTTCAGTTTTAGACATTTTGGCTTGTGACCTGGTCACAGCAAACACATCTGCAGGGATCCCCAGCATTTCTGCATGGGTCCTGAGCTCCACTTCTGCCCAAGCAGAAGTCTCTAAGTCATTGCCAAGCAAGCATTCGACTGGTAGGTTTGCACTTACCACAACCTTCTTAAGGCCAGTTACCCCTCCCCAGGAGAAGTTAACAACTGCCAGAGTATGGTCTGTTCTGACATTGCTAGCATTGGTCACTTGGTACATCTCAATAAAGGATAACTTGCCCGGGAAGCACAAGGGCTTGTGTCACCATTGTGACACTTGCCCCTGTGTCCCTAAATGCCAAAGCCTCACGTCCATTGATTAAAGGCTGTTGTCTGTAATTGCCCAGATTACTGGGACTCACAGTGGAGGTCACATCCATGCCTCCATCACAGACTAACACAGCCTGAGTCAGTTCTCTGACTAAGTCAGAGCCCAACTCAGTTCCCAGGGTGAACCCTACTAAACCCTTGGCTGCAGCACTCCCACTAACTGTACTAGGGGGAACAGGTGCCTTAGGGGCATTGGTGGGTGCTGGACTGGAGTCTTTGGACTTGGTGCAATCACTGGTCCAGTGGGTCTTTTGCTTACAGACCTTGCACCATGGTTTTCTTTGGCCTTTCCCTTTGGTAGACTGTGAATCCCCACCAGAAGAAGATTTTGGGGGCCTGATGAAGACTTTTGATCTTTAACCTTCTCCCCACCCTTTTCAGAGTTCTTAGCATCTTGCTTCTTGGTTTCCCCACCTTGGTTCTGTACCTTCTGCTTCACCCTGGTTCTGACCCATTTGTCTGCCTTCTTTCCCAATTCTTGGGGAGAGGTCAGATCAGAGTCTACCAGGTATTGATGCAACAGCTGATTTTGACAGTTATTAAGAATCTGCTCCCTCATTATCAGATTGTACAATCCTGAGAAGTCACACACCTTACTGCCCATCAACCAGCCTTCCAGAGCCTTGGCAGAACAATCCACATAGTCTACCCAGTCTTGAGTCTGTGCTTTTTGGGTGTCTCTGAACTTCAACCTGTACTGTTCAGTGGTTAGGCCAAACCCATCAATAAGAGCACTCTTCAAGACCTTGTAATTATCAGCATCCTCCTCTCTAACAGTGAGGAGCTTATCTCTACCTTTGTCAGCAAAGGAGAGCCACAAGATTGCTGCCCACTGCTCCTGAGGGACCTTCTGTACCTTACAGGCCCTCTCTAATGCAGTTATCCATTTGTGGATATCATCCCCACTCTGGTAGGGAGGGACAATCTTGCTCAGGTTCCTATGGTCATAGGACCTTTCCCTGTCTCTAGGGACATGGCTGCCACCATGGGACTCTAGTCCCAACTTTCTTCTCTCTCTAAGGAGATCTAGGGATTCCCTATCTAAAGCCAATTGCTTTTTTCTGATTTCCAGCTGAGTTTCCTCATACTGGACCAGTCTGTCTCTTCTCTCATGAGAGGATTCCCTCCTGTGAGAGGAGATAGAGCTCCCTATGGAGGTGCCAGAGTGGTTAGACTCCTGAGAAGGAGATCTAGACTTCCTGGGCACACTCTTAATCCTTCCTGGGGGACAAAGAGGGCATCATTCTGATCATCCTCATCATCTTCCACAGGAGGGATTGGGTTATCCAGGTCAGGGTCATTGTCACCCTCCTGGCCAGTTTCAGAGGGGGGGCTGGGGGTATTGGTACCCCTGGCCTCGTCCTCTTCTTCTGCCCCACCCTCAGCTCCTACCCCTTCAGTCCCCAAGGGCTTACTAAGGTCATAAGCCACCAACAACTCCTTGAGGTGCTGGGTGGTGGGGCTTTGGCCTGTCCTTATTTTTCTCAAGTTCCACAAAGCTCTCAATTCCAAGAATGGGAGTGTATCATACTTGGAGGGTGGAAGCTCAATGGCTTCCTGCAAGGATTCTTTAGATCCTACCCTTAAAGACATTACTAGTGTGGTGTGGTGTATGCACTACCTACTCTAGTGTGGCCTACTAAACTCTCTTGAGTTGTAGAAAGGGTTGTGCTATCCCTTAACACACAACTCTAAGTTCAGTAGAACTTACTGTATTCTAAGCTTAAATTATATGTACCGTAGGTACCTTTAGTGGTTTTCAGTTGATCAATTCAATTGAGATTATCTGGTAAAACAATAGCAAGCTGGAATCCCACACGCTGCACACC